>CALYCZ020000180.1:0-10078 GCA_944470555.2 Heterobilharzia americana | reverse complement strand
TGATATCCACGGATACTGTTAGTCTGAGTTGTAGTATTTGTTTTAACTGACTACTCAGATGTTACTGATGTTTTCTTTTTTTATCACTATTGTCATAAAAGAAACTGTTATCACTTATCGCTAGTGTTACCTTTTACCCCCGGCTTGATTTTCTTCAATCTGGTCATGTTATTCTATGATATTACTGACTTGAAAGCTTTAAGACCCTTAACTACTTTCTAATAAGATAAGTATTAATTCTCCACACCAAAGTTTCTCCTCATTTAGTTCATTCATTCACAAATACAAACAAACACCTACCAACGTACATATAAAAAGAGTACTTTAAAACAGTTATCAAAATATGACAGCAGTTAAAGCAATGTGATTTTAATCCCCTTTTTAACATTACTAAGACGAATAAACTACTTTCCTTTTACGACTCAGTGTGTTCTATATCTAAGTTCACCTCTACTGTGACTTGAGATGTTTACACTCATGGAAGGTTTTTTCCATAGAAACGCTGTGACGCTTATTTGCTTATCGCCAGTCTACTCTCTTATAAACCGCTAGATAGTTATGCCTACTCAACTGGCATTTATACTCACTTGTCTAAAGATATCTAAGATTGCATATGTTTACCACCTTTTACACACAATCCTTAATGTAACTGATTACCACCAATTAGCTATCAATTAGACTTCAGGAAAACAAATGGCCACTGTTTCCTCTATTGTCTCCATCAAAGCAAAAGTAAACATAAGTACATGGAATGTTCACACAATGCATGAACCTACCAAGCCTGCCCAGATTGCACACCAAATGAGAAGATATGGTATAGAAGTGCTTGGGATCTTCGGGGAATCTGCAGATGGAATGGAAGTGGACTCTTCAAACTCTTAACTGGAGAGTCAATAATCTACTCCGATATTATCACCCAGACAACAGCCACGAGCACACTGAGTTTTCGAGTGGCTATCATGATGTTGCCAAGAGCACCAAAGGCTCTCATGCAGTGAGAACCAATCTACTCCACAATCATGACAGCAAGATTCAAATCAAAAGGAAAGAAAGTTACAATCATACAATGCTACGCTACGCACCTACAAATAATGCAAACCAAGAGAAGAAGAAGGGGTTCTACAGACAATTGCAATCAGTGATAGACAAGATCCCAGACGGCGACAGGGACATCAAAATTCTAATGGGTGGGGTGACATGAATGCCAAACTGGGAGCAGACAAGACAGGAAGAAAACTCATCATGGGTCTAGAGACACTTGGTGAAATGAATGAGAATGGAGAACTGTTTGCAGACTTCTGCGCATTTAATGGCTTGGTGATTCGAGTGAGGCAGTGTGTACAAACACAAGGATATTCACAAAGCCACATGGATTTCACCAGATGGACATACTAAAGACCAGATCGACTTCATTTCAATCTCAAGGAAGTGGAGATGCAGCCTACTGGACACAAGATCAGATCAAGAAGGGGAGCAGATGTGGGTGATTTGCACGACTCACTATCTAGTGCAAGGAACCTGCACTCAAAATCAAGTCTAAAGCCTTCACAGAAGTTGGTGATGATAGACCGCAGTTCAAGTCCAACACCTAGGACAGAAACTGAACTGAAGGACGGAACTACAAAGGACATCTTCACGTCAGTCGGTCAGTCAGTCAGTGATCAGGAAAAAGTGGGAGACATTGAGCAACATTCCTGAGGGAACCTGCGTGGAAGAACACTGGAACTCTGTGAAAGAGATACGTGGAAGGAGACCTGCATAACCATGTTAGGAGGGAAGAGGAAATAAGACAAGACAAGGGATGGATCTCGAAGGATACATGGAAGCTGATAGAGCAGGGAGAAGAAGACGGTGATGCTGATGGTGAAGCAGAAGATGAACCAATGCAGTGCAGTGCAGTGCAGTGTAGTGCAAGGGTGAACAACGAAAAAAGAACCTGCATACAACCTATAAAACACTGGACAAAGAAGTGAAGAAGAGTGAGCGCAAAGACAAAAGACACTTCTACGACACATTGGCAAGTGAAGCAGAACAGACTGCAGGTAAGAGAGACAGAGATCAGACAACACCACATCAACTAACCAGGTTACTTGCTGTCTGGGAGGGAAGAGATCAACTAAGATTAAACCAATGAGAGATAGTGAAGGAAGCTCGGTTGCCACCAGAGAGGGAAAACAAAGGGAACAACGTACTGACCACTTCAAAAAACTCTTGGATCGACTACCATCACCAACACCTGCAACTCGTCCAGAAATACCACCAGCAGCCCAGCCACACAATTATCAGTGAACACAAGCCCTTCGACAAAAGCTGAAGCCCTCAAAGCCATAAAGTCACTGATATCCGGGCAAGCAGCAAGACCAGGTTCAATTCCTACAGAAGCACTGAAAACAGACGCAGAGACAACAGCGGAAATACTCACACCACTATTACACAAGGTTTGGAAGGAAGGAAAGATACCTGCCCACTGACTGGAAGAATGGCTACCTTGTCAAACTTTCAAAGTCTTTGCAAGAATTGGCGCAGAATCATGCTCCTATCCACACTAAGAAACGATTAAGCCGCATCATCCTGGAGAGACTAAAGGATGCACTGGATTCAAAATTACCACCGAAACAGGCTGGCTGGCTGGCTTCAGGAAGAACAAATCATGTATGGATCACATCGCATCGCTACGCTACGCATCATCATAAAACAGAGTATAGAATGCAGTCAACTCTCTACCTCAACTTCATCGACTCTGAAATGACCTTCGACAGCGTCGACCGAGAATTAATTTGGCAGGTAGCTGCTTCAACACTACGGTTTTGGTGCCACAAACCTTTATCAACCTCATTCAACAACTATATGACGACGCCACATGCCAAGTGATTCACAATGGAAAGTTGTGATGCCTTTGAAGTGAAGACAGGAGTAAGACAAGACGAGGCTGCTTACTATCACCAATTATCTTCATGATTGTGGTGGACTGGGTCATGAAGCAAACTGTGAGGAGCGAGAAGATGGGCATATGCTGTTTGACCGATGGAAAGACCCTAGAAGAAGATTTGGATTTATGTCTGATGTCACACAAACTCGATGATCTACAGGCAAAAACCAACAAGTTGACAAAACAGGCAGCGCTGTGCAGCGCAACGCAACGCAGCGAAGACGGGACTTCAAGTGAGTGTAGAGAAGACAGGTGATGAAGATACAACCGACAACAACAACAACAAGTACCAATCACCATCAACGGGAGAAACCTAAAGGAAGTAGTCTCTTTCACCTACCTAGGCAGCATCGTTTCAACTACAGACGGCACAGATGAGGTTGTCAAAGCCAGGATCGGTAATGCAGCAAGATAAGCCTTCATTAATCTGAAATCAGTGTGGAGATCTACTGCACTGCACTCAGCATGAAGCGTGAACAAGATCCGGATTTTCAACACTAATTCAGTCAAGTAATTCAGTGTTGCTATATGGTTCAGAAACTCGGCGCGTTACGAAAAGCATTTCCAACAAACTACAGACATTCGTCAGCATCTGCCACCTACGCTCACTCGACACTGAAGATCAGATGGCCAGAATGATAAGAATAAGGAACAAGGAACTCACTCTGGCCGGGCAACGAGCCAACTAAGAACCCATCGCGCAACAAATATACAGAATAAAGTGGAGATGGATTGGATGGGGCATACGCTCACTGAGAAGACCATTTGGGGACATCACGCGTCGGGTGAGGCCGTCGAGTGGAATCCAAATGGGAAATGACGAGTTGGGCGTCTGAGGCGAGGATGACATGGAGGATATCATGTGAGGAAGAAATGAAAGGTTGTGGGCAGTCGTGAAGCCCGGTCCGAAAGACTGCATGGAACAGAGTGGAATGGAAACGTGCAATTTAAGTTGTGTGTTCCACAAGGGACCCAAGTAGTTAATAATAATAACAATAACAATAATAATAATAATAATAGTAATATTAATAATAATGGTAAGAATAGTTATACATTGTGGTACTTAAGAATATGTTTACTATTAACTGGAGTGAAGCGATTCATAGTCAAGATGGGAGTATTCTAGGGTGTTATTTTAAACTACGCTTAGACACATGAAACTACGGTCCGTCACACTGCCGAAATTTTATGCTCATGTATTCAGATGTTTCTCGAAATGTCACTGAATATTACTGGGTACCTAAGTCGAACATGAGGACAGTTACTTAGCGACGGCACTGGATGGAGGTCACGTTATTTTGTGAACTGACAGAAGAAGGAAATATGGACCACTGGATTCCGACCAGTTGACTGGATGGTAACGTGCTGGCAGCGGGAACTGAAGGTCATGGGCTCTATCCTTGGTAGGGTCGTGTGTGTGCGCTGCCGAGGAGTCCCGTAGTAGGATGAAACAGCTATCTAGTGCCCCAAGGTTTCCAATCTTTCTCTGACTGAAGTCAGTCTATGACGAATACCAACCTGAAATGAACACATAAATCCCCACAAACCTCCTAATTTGAACTCTCCAGGTTGAAAAATGATAGATGTCAAGGTCACTGACACCTAAACCATGAAGTAGTAGAAAAACATAAATCCGATGATTTAATATGCCATTCTATTTGTTTAGTGGTTGTTAGTATGCATAAGTAACTTCAAGCATATGACGTTGTATAGCTGCTCTGTTGGAAAAACTCATTATAACTTACTTTTAATTACTATTTTGTAACTGTTTATTGTAAGGGTCCGAAATTCAATTTTGAGGAAATCTTTCTTATCAGCCTTCTACATCAGTGGGATACTTACCAAACGTTTTTCTGAATACAAGATAAATTATCCACAATGGGCACTTGTAGATACTGAAATCTAAAGTCAGTGATTATATTTGTATTCAACCCACAACTTCTAAATAGGTATCCAGCGTGTTCTAAATTCCTAGTCCCGATCATGGTCACCAGCCATTCCTTTGCTTAATATTTATAGAAATAGTTTGATATAATTTTCCGTGGTTCAAATTGTACCAAACTAGTCCTCATAAGATTTAGACTTAGCTCAGAACCTCAACTTAGAATCAGTACATCTCACCACTCATCAGTATTTGCTAAGTCGAAGACCTGACCTATTGTATATTCTCATAGAGCTTTATTAATCGTATTTATTCCTGGAGTACAACGTTCAGTAATCACTTAAACGTGCTGAGATGGCAGAGCCCTATTTAGATCAAGCGCGATGGTCTGAACCTTTAATTATCTGATGTTGTAAAAAGTTGTGATTCCAGTTGTATTAGTCATCGAAGTGGTATTTCGACAAAGGATTCACAAGCTTGACAGTATTTCAGTAAGCAATGATACTTTGGCACATGATCCACAGCCACTTATTTGTCTCTTGAACTGAAATAGTAGCTACATCCTAAGAGTCCATAGTCCCGCCTTATGTAGCTAAGTAAGATAAAACTTTCCTCCAAAAGAAACTTTCACTGAATACTAATAAATTTATTACCCTTCAGAGAGTTTTTAATTATTTATGCATTTATTTTGCTTGACTTTTCAGTAGTCACAGGTAGGTAAAATGCCGATTGTAGTAACATGCTAGCAAACTTGTTTATTAAACAGTGGTAGTACGTTAGTTAATATCCGCACAAATGCACTCTTGAGCATGTTTGAAGTTTTAAGTTTGAAATTAGCTGCTCTATATCAGTTGGAAAGGGTACATACACCTTAGTTTGTACGGTGCAGTTGTGACAGTTTTGTAGTTTCTAACTTTAAATGTAGGTTCTGTAGCGTCACATACTTCCCCAAAATCAATAGCCTAGGGTTTGACGACTTTCGACATTGATGCTGACCTTGATAGTTTAACTGGACTCGCTAAGCTGAAGGCACCCGGTCAGGCAGCCTTGCCATTTGGCACGCTGTCGTGTTACGTTGCACTGCTCATATTCGACTCTCTAGCCAGTTAGTTGGAACGCATCGGTATCTTGGCACAACCATCCAAATATACGATTCCATCCGACTACACTATCGTGTTCTTCCTTGGTCTCGTACTCATGGGTATATAACAAGTCCGAATAATTAGTGATTAGTCTTTGCGTCTGTCAAGTTCGCACCAGGACAAATCCCAAAGTTCGTTCAAACGACTGTCGGAAAACAGCTTTCGATTTCGAACAAACTTCCAAAACTTTTCCGTTGAATATTGTGACAACATCAAGTAGTACAATAGCTCAGTCCTGCATCTTTTTAAAGAAGTCATGCGTGACAAAATAAAAACAATCATAACAGAACCCACTGTACGAAAGTAGAACTAGGTTATACTTAGAGTTTGAATTTATTTTGAGATGTAACGAACGATAGTGATACCTCGCAGCGAACTTCTTGTTGAATATTCATATTAATAACAGTTTTTGGTGTGACCGTAAACTCTGCAAACTTCGTTCACCTGATTTTCAGCCATTTTAAAATTTATTCAAAATTTACAGTTGCTTCCATGGTATTTAGGGTGAGAACCCTATGAAACTACCATCTGAGTAACGTAAGTTTCGGTTACATACCCTTACTCTTCAACTTAGACTAATGAAAAAATACACTAGATAGTGTCATTAACTACAGTTACCTTCATTCTGACGTTTAGTAAGCTCTGCTACGTAAAACGTTCAACACCAGTGTCAGCATTTTCAGTTTGATGAATTCTTAAAATAAAGGGTATTCAGATTTGTGGCTTTAGGAGAGAAGACTGTGAACCTGTGTTAACCCTTTTCTAATGGATCCCTATGTTTCTACAGTCCTCTTTCAAATGAATCAGTTGAGGATGCAGACATCACTGCTTCTGAGAGTCGGAAATAAAAGTTGATTTCTGGAGGCAGTTTACGACCATGTTCACCTCTGGATTTTTTTGCTTTCTTGCTATTGCTGAGGATGAGCACCTGACTCCAAATATATGTATACGAACCGAAATAATTTCACATTTTCTGAATGATAAAACTCTGCTGATTCACTATTGTCAGACAAAGAAGAAACGTATGACATAAGTGAAGACAACGCAGAATGAATTCACGGTAGTGTCAGTATCCAGCTTGTAAGCCTAATGTAGAACTCTACATTGATAATATTATAATAAATGAAGATTTTTATTTAAAACCATACTCAGAATTAACCATCTAATAAACTGTTTGAACGAAATAATGTTAGTCACGCACGTAAAGCTTACATGGCAATAAATCGGATACCGGCAGCGATCCACAGCATTTGATAGAGATCCCACAGCGTAAATAAGGTACTTACACACTTGTAAGTCATTTGGCTAGTGGATTATTGGTGGAGAAACATCTGCGTTCCTTATTGCGGTCGATTGGGAAAAGGGATAACAGCATGAATTCATATTTATTTTATTCTACTAGAACTCAGCAATTGTCTCAGTGCAGTTCCCGTGCAAGTTATGATGTTTGAAGAATTTGAAAGCAGGAACGACTGAAAAGTGGCATTAACTGGTTTGAATAAGGTGGCTACTAATTATTCTGGTAATCCATAAACCACAAATACCATTTGCTTCTTTGATTTTAGGAAGTATGCACACTTTATGTTGCCGCAGTTATTTGCAGAGACCAAAATAAACCCTATCTGAGGTGTTAGTTGGTCACATACTTGTGTACATTTGACCAAGCTGTATCTGTTATTTCTGTAATCGAATGAAAATAATGCATTTCAGTCTGCATCAGTAAACTGCTTTGTATTATGCTTTTTTCTTGAAGTCACTTGCACTGATCTCGTGATCGAGTTTATTAAGTTATTTGTTACCTACGGTTTGGGTTTAGGAAACTGTATAACATTCAGAAAAAGCCAGTGGAGTAGTGAATAGGAGGCATGCGTCAGAACCTATCGTGTGGAATACAATGCAAGGATGACATTCATCATGAAGAGCTTACCTGCAGAAATAAACCTCGGGGGAACAATGCATCCTCCTGTGCGAATCATTTTGTCTTCTTTTCATAATCTCAAAATCAAACTACGAAAAGATTTTAACAAGCGAATGCAAGGATGCTGTAGTGGACATTTTAATTTATCATTGACGTACTAAGTGAAAAATGTAGGTGTTTCTCGCCTAAAATAACTCCTACATATTTAAAATTTATTGTAACAAATAATATTCTTATTTTCCACTTCATAACATAAACCTTTGCATTATGTACCTTCATTCTTAATTCATTCTTTTGAATTTTAACAAAAGTATCTAACCGTTGGCTTCACATGTCATCCATTTCGTAAAGGTAGGTTACTGCCCGAGATCATGAGGTTCACTGGTTCATGTCAGTGCTTTCATGTTGCGTATTTATCCATGTAAATTGGAATTATGCTTGTGAGACTGTCGTATAAGATTAACGGAACAGAGGGAATCATTTATTTTAGCACATAATCCTAAGAGATATGACAAAGTTTGTAATGGTCTTGTCAATCTATGTTTTCCAACTGCCGACTGTGGGCCGTTCATCTTCCTGAAAAAAATATATAAAATGGGTTAGTAGGGAATAACAAATATTTCAGTAGGTAATTTTGCATTTAGTTATTAATATACACCCAACCATAGCACTTTTGTTTGCTTGTATGAACATGCAATCATTTCCGTCTATATGCAACTTTCCCCTTTGGTTATTGCTCAATTTACAGTTGATGATGCAAAATACATTTTTCAAATATCGAGAAGAACAAACAAAAAATTCGAATCAATAACATATTGAAAAAATCCTAGTTCTTAATAATACTCCACTTCACCTGAGTTTGCATGGAATCAGAAAGTGCCTGTAGGTCTTTCGCATAAAAGAAATAACATTTATTTTTTGTGGACCAACTACCTATATGCATCTCAACTTCAACTTCCTGAAATTACACATTATATGGACATTTTACAGAACGAAATGGAACAATACATAACTCAACTATTGTCGCATAAACAGCTGTTTGTTACGCTTCATTTTTTAAGTTTTCACTTTCTCAACATTGTTTTGCACATCTAAGCAACATTTATGCCGTCAGAGTATTTCACAGTATTTCAACCAAACGAAATCAGTTGATCATGGCCTTCATCAAATCCTGTGATTCACGCGTGAGAGTCTGGCAGCCTGTCTTGGAGTACGTCAAAGTTGATTATTCCATCAGCTGATGTTATGAAGGCAAAATACCTCCAAGGCTTGTGAAAACGGATAGTCTTCGAGCTTTCTTTGACTTGTAAGCTGTTTCTGTTTGATAGACATACGTCTCCATGAGAATGACAGACTGCTGCTAATTTGAACGGGATGTACTTAATTTTTACGTTTCACAGGAATGTTGAGTGTTGCAGCAGGAAATACTGGGTACGTTAAATAAACAGCTAGCTGATGTTACTAACAATGTTTCGTGAAGAATTCATTAATAATAACCACTGGAAAGTCACTTTTCAAAGCACAGTATATTTCCTTCTTGAGAAACTTTCTTTTTAATTCCAGATATTTTTAGTCCCGGTATTGATATGAATCTTGATTCGGCAACATTTTTACTATGTATGTCCAGAAATCATGGAAATAAGCTAGACTGTTTTGGGATTGAAAGTTCAAAGGAAGTTGCTCCTGTCAACACTTCAGTGCTACGTGAGATCATAGTTAAGATGCAGCTGTAGTTCTCGAAGATCTGTCATTGGTTACAAACGCGAGATAATAGAGTGACCAGCAATTATATGTCTGACTTCTGTTTTAATATTAACTGAAAGACTGTCGAGGATTGGGACACAGAACAAGAATACGGAGCTCATGTCTCAGAGGAGCAGTATGCTGAAAAAAGATGGCCAGTTTTCCGCAGGGCAATTAGCCCTTACACGCAATTTACTACTAGATTTTCATATTCCAATATGTATTTGTAATTAATGTATGTTTTGTGGAAATGAATTTGTTAACAATTTGCCGTTGGTTCTTGAAATGTCAACAGGCAGTATGTATGAAGCACGGCTAATGCAATGGTAAGTAAACGATTTTCTGTCTGAGAGGCTTTCAGTATCAGCTT
The DNA here is from genome assembly GCA_944470555.2 of Heterobilharzia americana. NCBI lineage: Eukaryota > Metazoa > Platyhelminthes > Trematoda > Strigeidida > Schistosomatidae > Heterobilharzia > Heterobilharzia americana. The sequence continues at coordinate 94 of CALYCZ020000180.1, read as the reverse complement.
TGGTCTAGAGGAAGTGCGATAAATGTCAACTTGGATCTAGGAACATTTATAAAAAATATTTTATTGTGTGGGGACAGATGTTGTGAACTTAAAG
>CALYCZ020000179.1:0-35705 GCA_944470555.2 Heterobilharzia americana | reverse complement strand
CTGTAGTGAAATTGGCACCTTCACATAAAATTCATCCTTTGCATAGTCTGACTTTCAGTTATTGGGCATGTAGGTAGAGGTTTCGATCAGACATCGCCTAGTCTCACTGTCCTTCCTAGCTCTTACAGATCCATTCGCTCGAACAGCACATAGACAACTGTTGGTAAGTTAGCATCAGAGTCGCACTGCTGTTCACCCAGTAAGAAGCGCCTTATTGCTGTCACATTCCATCCAGCCAGCCAGTAGTACGACTTTTCCCTCCGACCCCCATCGTCGTGTAGTAATTTACAACACAACCATAACTGCTTTTCGTCTTACCACTATTCAACACCATTCTTGCATGGTAGAACATCGAGGAAACAGGCGTTTGAGCCACTGTGATATGCAAAATGGACCACTACGTCAAGCTATCAGCTGTTGGCCACCCTAGCAACAACTGAAAGAACCAATCAGACCTCTCTTTTTTATGAAAATTTGCCTTTCCAGCTAAAATGTAGAAAACCAATTGATTATTTCGATTGTTGTTAGAGTGGCCTTTAAAGTCGCCATTACAGTTACTCAAAATTAGGTGACTTTAAAGGCCATCCTAGCAACTGATGAAACAGGCAATTACATGCCTTTACTTCGTGGGAAAGTACTTTCTGAGGCGAAATACTGGAGCCTGGTCGGGCATTTCAGCGGTTACTAGGGTGGCTTATAAAGTCACTCCTCAAAATTACTTTTGTAGACGAATCAGTTACTTCTCTAGTTGCTAGGGTGGTTATAGATTCAATCTACACGTCTCTTGATTCACAAATAGTAAATATAAAGGCGGATAATCAGCAGAACATTGTCAAGCCTACCGACAGAAGTATGCAGTCATAACACGGTGTAATTTTCTAACATATATACGAAATGAATAAAGATCAAAAAAATGAGATCATAGTACTACAAGATTCATTTAGTTTCCTTTCCAAAAGTAATACAGCCAGTGACTTTAGGCTTCTGCTTTGAAAGGCATCCATTACTAGCTGGCTGTACGAAGTAGAACTTTCACAACTGACTTTAAAATTACCATAAAAATTCGTTTTGATGTTTTTCATCAAGCTGTTGTAAGACGAGTTTATTTTCTCTTTGTTACTGAGGTTAGGTCGGAGATTAGACAACACTGATTTTCTAGGATAACACATATTCTCCACGATTGCATATTGATCACAGTTTTTCAGCTGCTAATTTGACCAATTTAAGTACTACTGGTGTGATTTACATTGATATAACACCTAGCAGATGAAGTTCACCAGGAATTTCAGGGAAGATCATGCCAACTATGCATAAATTGAGCGATGTTAGTTGGATGAAGGCAATAAGGACATTTTTTTTTCGCTTTTTGGCAGCTTGTCAGCAAGGCGTATAAGTAACCTCAAGGGGACTACTATCTAAACCACATCAGCCAGTGTTGTAGTTAGCACGCCATTTGGGCAGTAACTGAGATCCTGTAGGTCTGGATTAGATAGGCTGATTGGTGGCTGGAAGGTAACCAACTTCATGTTGTCTAGTCCTTAGTGCTAATCAAATTCTGTTGGTCATTTTGCAATGTGGCCACCAGGCCAAGAGACTATCACGATATACTGAGATGGATGTAGCTTCTTTGACCACAACACTGGGTGACGTGGGTTCGAAAATCAGGTTAGACATTAGTTCGCTTGAGGTTGTAGATACACCTTACTGATGAGTGCCAAGAAGCACGAAACCTTTGTCCTGGGTTTTCTGCCGATTACCTCCATTCATATAGCGTCTATCTCAGTGCACTGTTATGATAAGTCTCCTAGCTGGGAGGGGTGGGAAACTGAAAAATAATCGTTAGAATTCGATCAGCGCTTAGGGCTGGACAACATGAAGTTGGTTGCCGTCCAATGACCAACTAATGCATAGATTGTGGATTTTGAATTCTTATCGATTCTAATCCAACCTGTATTTTCGCTTACTTGCACGCACATGGTTGATTGTGTTCAATGTATTTTGTCAGTGATAGATATCTCCGATGATATTTGTTGCAAACTATAATGAGCAGCACAAATCCATGTACTACAAGTATCTTACATATCACCTTCGTTTTTGTAACATAGTGTAAAGAAAGCATATTCATGTAGGTCAAATATCTGTATGCAGCTGTAAATCTGTAACGTCTGTGTAAACTGACAATCAAACCGCCTATGGTACAGAACACAGCTATAAACGATAAAAATAGTAGCAGCTGATTAATAATTTATTTACTTATATGTAAATACACTAAGTTCTAAACTACGATTACTTCAAAGTCTACCTTATTTTTTATATTTTAGGCGTCGTTTCGTTCACCCTGAAATACAATGGTTTAACTGCCAACTTTCCAACGCTAGCCAAATACAAAGTGATCTGGGGTGATGCAAGTATCCCTTCAGAAGGTATGTTCACCTTAGCCAACCAGCCTCAAAGGATTGATCACACTTTAACTGATATGAATTATTTTCAAGCTTCCGTTACTTTGGACAATATTGTGAGCAGTATGGTACAAAATACACAGGTCAGTTTTAGCTGTATCTATCATTTATATTCAGATATGGTATAATAGCGTTTGTATAGCGTTATTAAGAATGAATAGAAAATACGAGATGAATTCTCTTGAGTAACAGTTGATAGACAGTTTCCTTTTTCCTAGCAGGTGATTGTCAAAGAAAGAAATGACGGTGAATGACAGTCCATTGTGTTGCTGCAGTACTGTTCTCAATAAAAGTTTCCAACATGATACTAAACCCAGATAACAAGAGTCAGCAGCAGATTAACTATTCGAAAAACATTATTAATTCTCTGGTAATTTTCTGCTGATTCAGAATAAAAAACATTGTTGAGAAAACTAGAATTTCCAACGGGTAATCACTAGGCTTAGTTGCCTAATCAGATGGTTTTTTAACAAGGACAGCAACATGAATCCACTGTCTTACCATACTTCATAATCTCTATTCGACAACAAAAGAAATAAACTCTATGGGTAAGCACTGATACTCAATTTCAGACCAGTCCAATGACACAACTTCAATTTTCAGCAAGTAATACTTCGACAGAATGTATACCGTACTATTAATAGTTGCTACAATTAGAAATCATAATTTAATGATACCAGAAGTCTAGCTATTTTTCAAGTTCTAAACCTTTTAAAGCTGATGAACTCAAAGGAATGAGGGATGAAAACATAATTAAGAAGGCTTCTGTTCTTTTGTAACAACGCAACATTCGTTTGCATACCAGTTTACTCTGCTATTTAGATGTAGCACACAGTGAAATAGTATTATTCACTAGATAACGTTTCAGACGTAATTTATCTATATTCATTTCAGGTGACTCATGATCTTGAATGGTTTCTAAATGGACTTTTACTAACTCATAAGTTGGAGTGTTTCTAAAATATACTATAGGCCTGGTAGGCTAGCCTGGTTTATGAATTGTAAGAGTACTAGACATAAAAACGTCTCCATTCGGCTTATTAGATCCCATGTGGATTTCTTTACGTCATTCATAATAGTATCCATTGCTTTCTTGTTTCTCTATTTTCATTGATCTTGCAAATGTAGTCAGATTGATCATTGCAACCAGTGAGTTACCTTTATCCTATTTGCCAATCTTTATACTGTAGTCATTTCGAAGTTTCTTAAGAGCTTCTCTTTCTGCTTTGGGTAAATTAGGTTTCATTTTCTTCTGTCGTTTCAGCGTTGTAGCACACTGTGCTCTTATCTTATCTACAGTTGTCTTATCTGTTGAACTTAGTGCTATTTCTATTTTGGAAAGAACATCGTCTGGTTTCAATTCATTAGGCACTACATGGAAGTTAAGGCCTTTCTCTAGCACCTTTACTTCTGCTAAGCCTAGAACTCTAGCTGAGAGACTGATAACCCACTTTGACTTATTGATTATTGGTGATGTGCTGTTGTTAATTTCATTATTGTGGACTGCAGGCTTTTCTTCCACAGGTTTGGTGAACTTCATAATTTGAGTATTTATGCCTGAAATGTTATCCAGTGAATAATACTGTTTGATACATCTAATGAACAGTTTTACTGCCATATCTGTGTACATAGCTACGGATGAATATCAAGATCAGTAAAATATGCGATTATCCAGTCCGATTAAATGAGAAAGTGTACACAGTATAATAAAGAAAGTTTTAGGGACTACTGAGTGCGCTGATCCGTCACGAGTTTTCGGCAAGCCGTCTACCTTCAGTGAGGATCGGAAAAGTAAACTTTATATCAATAAATGAAGTATGTTGGAACAAAGCGGAGTCAGCTACAAACTAAATGTCTGTAAGAGAGATTTAATACATTAATCTGCATTAAAACCAATATAGCAAGGTGTTTTTGGTTATCAGTGCACTCACCCTAACAAATAATTTGTATTTGGTTTGTAGCAGACCGCATGCCAATACAAGGTCCGATTTTGCTGACATAAATTGTCTTGGTCGCATGGAGTTAAGTGAGCTGGATAGTCTAATGATGAAGCCTTGATTGTCTATCTAGATACCACTAGCGCTAACTTCACAGTGAAGTTCTTATTGAAGTTAGTGCTCATGGTCTTGTGGAGGAATCCAATGAAAGCTTTACATTTAAACAAACCAGGTCACACAGCATAACAACCTAAACCATTCACCTGATATATATTTTTGGTCATTTTGACAAATGTTATTGTAAGGTAGTAATTTCTTCACATTTGTGCCTGAATCTAGGATATGAGCATTTTTTCAAACTAGATTTGGTTGATATTCAGCATAGTATCTGCAGATTCCATTCAGGAAATTCAAGAACAAACTTTAGAGTTATGAGCGAAACCTCAGGATCTATGACGGGAGATTCATCAGAATCTGTTACTGCAACACTATATGTCGGCAAATCTTAACAACGTTTCAAACATTGCACTGTAAGGTATCTAGGGTGTTTTTCACTCCTTTTAAAGGCATAGTTATTATGGTGCGTGTATATCAAATGAACTTCGCAGAGCTGCGTCAGTTAATAAATCACAGTTAGCAATAAAATGGACACCATTGCGACTATCGAATGAATTATATCTAAAAACACACGGAAGTGAACAGAAAAGGTTACAACATAGCCAAAAGAAAACAGTATGAGCTGAATCACTCAAATGAAAACCCATTGAACGAAATGTAATTGTGATGAGCCTTAATACTCACCAAAAATGAAAATTCAGCTAAATGTTATAATCTGGTCATTACTCCCACATAGAAAGTGGCATAAAGTTTGAAGTATAAAAAAGTGCATAGGTAGAGACAGAAAGAGTGTGTATATAAAGGATCCCATAGCACTATTGAGAATTGAAGTCAGCATAAGTTCACTTTAATAAGCAGTAACGTAACGACACCAATTGGTCTACCAAGATACAAGTAAACAAATGGGTCAAGCAATGCTACTGTATTTAAAAATACAAAGATGTCTTCCCCTGATATGGGAATAAATTGAGATGCTGGAGTGAGTTATTTTACTCAATGGTTTCACTCCAACGCAATGTTTCGAGAATGCTCGATTGAAAACAAACTCAAGAAAGAACCATCAAAATATCCAGGTTTTGCCTTATTTTGGGGACAGAAATACCTGAGGTGATGTTTTTACGGTTACATGTGAACTAAGAAATTCACTAACGCAGTTAAGTATATCCAAACCACACTTATTGGCAACGGTGCTAGCAAGAACCGTGTTTCTCAAGGAAGTATCTCAGTCTCTGTTTCCAGTTTAGTATGCATATGCACAAACTCCTACAGAAGAAAAATATTTCTCTACGCCGAAAATGTCTAGTTTATAATTATTTATATTAGAGTACGCCACATTTTTAATATTTTTATAAACCTTCTACCTTGAATGAATCCAGGATTTCGTGAAATTCTTTGAAATTATTCCTGGTTCACTGAATGTCTACTATGGTAACCACACAATGCGATCACCTAAAATAATTCGAAGTGACACAACTTGGTAGATTTTATGATTGAATCAGAATAAAGCGTAAGTCCTGGTGCACTTCGGGATATCCACAATACATGATTATCGATTCATGATTTTATAGCATATACACTAGCGTTTTCCAAGGGTAAGAGCCGGTTTGCTGTCAAAAAGCATAATTAGCTTTATCTCATATGTAACTGAGAACACTTTGTATATTGACTTTGCAAAAATGCTGCTTATGTTGTATCTCATAACTTGTTTAACAAATAAGAAATTCGATCGTCATTCCTTTCTAAATTTCGCATGAGGAACATTTTGTGGAACTAACTAACTTTCCTCCGTAACAGATGAAATCTTAAACTTGACATTTTACATAAATCATATTGTAAAAGCAAAATCTCCATTCGGGCAGTTCATCTGGTTATTTCGTTTATTTATACGAAAAGAATGAAGACCATTGAAATTCAAAAAAGAGTGATTTATATCTGTTGAGAAGATTGGTTAACGCGTTTTAACAGAAATCTTCAATCCCTTTTGTGAATCCAAATTATTATTATTTATACAAATAACTAAACTTCTTGCACTGACAGAAGAAAGAAAAGTGCGAATCTCAGATAAGTGTTCTTGGCAGTATAAATCTATTTACTCTATATGATATTCTACTTAAAAGTTTGTGATAGTTCTATTGCATACATCAATTCAAGGGTCGTGTTTCGACCTCTTACTTATTTTTCTATGCTCTATGGGTCCGAAATAAATGACCGTTAGAAATAATCTATTTCATTTTTTGTGAGTTATGCTTCGATGAGAGTAAACAATCCAGTTGTATATATGAGTGACTCAGAGCATGAGCAACAAGAAAGGGGTAGTGAGCATTGTTCTTTTTCTTCTGTTGTACAGAGGTTGTGTAGGCTGATTGAGTGACGAATCCGTTGGGAAAAAGTGTATACAAGAGTTTTTGGTGGTGCATGAACATGACTGGGTGCATAGTAAGCGTTATAGGCTAATTAAAAAGGCTCTTGATCAGAAAATACCTTTCAGGTTATGAAAAACCGTACTCAACATCGAAAAAAATTTCTTCATAATACATTTTTTTTTCTTTTCCTTTAAAAAAGATTGCTGCATTCAGTGGATTTGAACAAATTGATCTCCGAATAACAGTTGCATTGACTGGTGAACCTGGTTATGGAGTGGAGGGAAATTCATATTCTCTCGGAGTACAATTAAAGTTTCAAGTATACGCCGATGGTAAACCAAACAATGTGGCAAACATCACATACTCAATCATAAATACAAGCACTAATGTCACACTAGATTCAGCAACTGTTTGGAACAATTTCTTTCTGTATACATTTACACAGGTAATATTTATTGCGCAGTAAAATTATGTGTAGCATTTATAATAGATACGCTTAATCTACAACGTCATGTCATTGTTTTATCATAGTAAAGTCACACCAGCAAGAGCATGCAAACTGACCATCTCAATTAAAAATCTAAATTCATTTGGTGCAAACATTTACATACATATCTAAACCTTTTTTCTAATTAACTGGTGGGTTTTTCTATCTCAAGGATCCTTCGACGCACATATGTTCACCTCAATTATAAAAACGACATCGAAACTGATGTGAACTTCTACGTTATCTTTTTTGCCATATTTTACCTCATGATTTTAATCTCATCAGTCTCCTTTGTTAAGAAACAGTTATTTGACAGGTTCATGAATGTAATCACTTGAAATATTACTTTTAGTTAACTTTCTAAATTACCGTGAGTCTAAGAAACAAACTTTCAATATTCAGGTTATCATTTAAACTTAGTATGATCTTGTTGGTGACCTACTGATATGAACAGATGTACTTCTGTTAGAAAGTGCTTTTCTTTTGTAGATGAATGTAGTCTGCTAGTTATTATGTGGTGATCCTACTTGGTAAATGCAATTGGCAGTTTCATTACCTACAAGAATTGTAGATTTATCTACCTCAGAGTATGTAAATCGTGAGGTAAACTCCTTTGTAGGATCCCATCATCAACTTCTGTGTTTATGATTAGTTCATGAGTTTACCAGAAATTGATGAAAAAATGAAAATAAATACATTACTCATGTGGATTACTTTTCCTAGCCACCTGGATTACGGAGGTGTGTGTTGAGTAAGCGGAATTATTAAAAATGAATCTGATTATTTCGACATGAGTAGATTCCATGATATTCGTTTGTTCATCAACTTTTGTTCATTAAGATTCTTTGAATCACAACAAATGACTGGAATCATCATGATTCGAAGTTGGTGGCTTTTTTATATAGAGATGGAATGAGGTGAATGAATATACTAGAAATATCAAAGTGGAAAAAGCCACAAAATTCCAAGATAAGTCATCGAACTAACTCGTTCTGGTCAGCATTGCTTGCTATTGCAAAATTGTTAAAGTTGTGATTTTCTAGTGCACTGTTTTCTTGTTTTCGTTACAATTAAATCGCTTGCTGGTAGACGTTACTGGGAGAAATGATTCTTATTCCATTAATTCCACTTTTAATCCAACATCTCAGTCAAACTTGCTTGTTTTCAATCTGAGGGCTAACCGTAAAGTTCCTTCGTCAAAAAGATTTGAGGCTTCTACGAAACAGTATTTCTAAATTTGTGACCTATTATACATTCAAATTTTGTCATACAATGATAAGCTATCTTTTCTCCGGTTGAAGTCTAGACTTCGAGTCATCTTATCCAATGACAGTTAAGGCAGGTTTGGTGAAATGTCTAAATGATAGAGCTAGAAAACTGACTAGTAAGTGCGAAGACTTAAACAATGAACTGAAACACAAAAGAAGCACTACTCACTATTAATTATCCTCTACCGTTTATTAAAAAACTCATACGAACACGTAAGAAACGAAATAATAACAGTAACACGAGTACGAATAATAACGACAACAGGAGTGGAAAGGAGTTCACAGTCTCCATCGTGTTACCCTATACTTTACATAGGATCCTTGACAAAGCTGGAATTAATGTGGCATTTCAACCTATAAAATCACTCAGAGATAAGCTTTGCCGGCTTAGGGATTCGATAGAACCAATTAAGAGAAATAATCTATTCTATCGAATTCTATGTATTGACTGTGAGGTCAAGTACATGGTCAAACTAGCTGGTTGGGATCAGTCAGATAAACGGAACACAGGAATTTAGCTACATATAGAATGGCAGACCCCAATAAGATCAATAATCTAGAAGAAACTGGAATACTGCAATGCGTACATTAACACACAACCACACAATAGGGTTGGATTGAACCACTGTACTGTACTTAAGTCCTATATAATTGGGTAGAGAGAGAGAGAGATTGACTACTGAATCTTTGTTCATCGAATCAACACGCAACATATATGACAGAAATGACTCAGCAGCTGTACCAGAGATGTGGAAAACTATACTACCAATAAAACAAAGAATAAGAGGTGACGGGATAATAAAAATCAGATATCGAAAATAGTGTGATTACTTTGAAATGATTATAAGCAATAGTTTATGCTCGAAACGTCATCAAATAAATAATACTATATCACTGTGTGTTATAAATCAAATAAAAAAATCTAACGTGGCGTTAAATTCTGTTACAGTGCCCAAGTTTTACATCTATATTAATGAGAAACTATCCTTCCTCCAGTTGTAAATGCAGTGTCTAGGACTATAGAGTGAGATCCCGCATTTGACTCTAAAATGCTCAATAAACAATTCTTAGTGAAAAATGAGGTAGATATTACCTTCCACTCTCTTGTCTTAAGCACAGAAAATCGATCAATTATCTCTTTCACCAGCTCATGAACGGTATTGGATAGTGTGAAAATTAATCATAGTGACAAGAAAACAACAGTTATTTAAACAGTATAACTTTATCGTTTCCGTAGAATATCTGCATCCGGGAATCATTTAAAGTTATGTCTCACGTCAAACATAGTGCTCACTGAACGGGAAAAACTAAATTTAAAGATTCCTGTTAATAGCCATCAATTTATTAAAGTAAAAGGAATTGTATAACCAAAGTTGGCTATTTGTTCCACATCTTTCTGACAATAATCCGTAAACACATCACCTTTAGGATTTAAACCGTCAATACTTGTATGCTCCGTTTAGAACTTCAAAAAGATTTTTGATTTCGAAGGTAATTTCATGAAAAGCATTAGATTAAGCACCAGAATGCTTTCTTATTGTGTTTGTAGACATCTTGACCGTTCCACAACCACGCGTAAGCATTTAAGTTTAATGTAACTGACAAATCCTTGATGAACTATGAAGCTTGAATCCAGTAGTTGTTGTTTTCGAAATGTAGCCATTTAGTGGTGTAGTGTAACAATTCATCATGTTTAGTGGCCTTTCCTTGTGCTATTTATTGATGAGACCAACAACCTCTCGATATAACCCTATGATAATTATTTGTATTAAACAGATTGGTATTCATTTATGCTTTGTCTTCTATGCAATGCGTTGAGCATAATTTTGTCATCAGCTTACGATTGAGTAGCTTCAACAAATACTAGGCTAGTATTCTCATTACTTCACTTAATCCCTGCATGTTTTGATTTTCCTAATTATTTAGTTTGGGGACTATAAAGTTTCAGTACTGGCATCAAATCTAGTAAGCTCGAAGTCAACTTCCAAAAATATTTCAATCAGAACATCATTACGTGGATTGCAGGCGAATCTTACTGGCACTGGAATGCTCAAACCAAATCAACGAGGCTTAATACGTATTTCGTTTGAAGCCTATTCAAACGATACATGTACATGTGTGACAAAGTCAGATGGACTTGGTTCAGTTTATTACCCAAAAATGATAGATCCTACTTCCACATGCTCTTTATGTCCCAGTTATTTACGTTTACTTGATAAACCAGTCAATCTGACTTTCTGGTTAAATGTTCAATATATGTCAACTGGACCTCAATATGTGCATATTCAAGCTATAAATCCAATGAAAATGGTTAAAACTAAAGTGTATATACCAGTTACAGATTCAGATTGTCCTCCACCTAAGTTGACCATGGCTGATGCATTATCACAATCAACAAATTATCCTATTACATCATTCACCAATGAAGTTATTAACGTCGAAGCAGTACTGACTGTGTCAGACTGTTTGTTACAACAGAAAAATCAGAAATTATGGACTTTAGAGTCTACTGATCCAGATACTGCTCAACCGATTGGATCAATTTCGTTGTCTGAACAATTAGGCTCAAAAACGCTAAGACTTGGTATCCCTGCTAATTTTCTTACTTCCGGGACATACAAAGCCACATGTTCCGTTTACGTTACGCCAAATGGTCAAACAGTTCAATATGTTGTTTCAGCACATGCGTATATAACTCTACTTCCACCAACACTGTTAATTCAGTTTTATGATGGTAATCCAGTCAGCCAAACAATTGGTTTAACTATGAAAGAGATATGCTTAGAACCCGAAGTTTATTCTCTTGATCCACTGGTCAAGAGTAGAAGTCTTCCACAGGTATGTTTAATAATATTATTTAGATGACCAGTTGTTCTAACTGATTTATTCTTTCAGCTTCAGCTTTGATTGACCAACGCTCGACTATGAAAAAGACAGAAAAATATCTGCGTTGAAAAAAATTTAAGTGAGGCACCAGTAAATTCGTAGATAAGGGACATGAAAACCGTTTTTTCTGATCTACAAATTAATTTGCATTCAGAGAGTCAAAGCGTAAATGGTGCTGTTTGTACGTTAAATTTACTTGAACAGGTGATCGTAGATAACTCGGTTTAGGTTCTAAAAAACAAATATACTCAAAATTGAACATGTTATTTGGGAAAAATTCATTTAGACTTGTATAATAAGATATACTGTCAATGAAAAGGTGAATTTAGGGTTTAAGTGTACATTAAGCTGATGTTTCTCATCACATCCTTATCATGATAGCAACAGCATACTGTCTTTTACTACAAGAAATATTATTCTCTAGTATAACTAAAACCAGGTTTTTGTTTAACTAGGTACAGAAATTTAACCCGGAAATGTGAATACCTAGACATTAAATTTCTTATGCAGAATAAAATGACTGTAACTGAACCATGCTGGCAGCCACAGGGATAATGGTTGCAACAACAAGGTTTTAGAGAAAAATTTGTTTACTTGTTACCATTTTGTTTACATATACTGATGCCCAATAATACACATAGTTCACATTCTTTTGATGGTTCGCCGAAGGCTAAGACCACACGTGGCAAACACTTCAATGAGATATGAATAGCCATTATTGATACAACGTAACAGGAATTAAAAAGAATTCAGAGCTTAGTTATTTAATCAGATTGAATCTAGAGGGTTGACTGAAGGTAGCCGTTTCTACTTTTGAGGATTTGGACACAATGATGGGATGCTGATTTCATCCTACCTAGGAGGTGTTGGCTGAATGCATCTGTCCCCAGATAGTAATGTGGCTCACATTTAGGCTTGAGGCTGTTACCTGTCACTTCAAGCATTACAGTATTATCCGCGAAGCAACCGAGACACGATATCTACTTCTTATGTGACAACTTATTTGAGATTGGTTTGCATTGCTAATCCAACCAATTTGTGACATTTCTTAACATGTTTATTGATCAAAATGAACAGCCACTTACTTTCTGGTGGCTAATAAAACCGTATCTCTTTGAAAGACTGATAGGATGCATTTAGTCGTCATAACTCAACTGGATGGTTCCTATCAGGCCATGTGTTTGAAGGGATATTTGTGTTGGCGATTCTATATATTTTCAATGAGTGTAACCTTTGGTGATATAACTTGTTAAAATGTCTGCGAGAATTTCTTTTCAGTTTGAAATTTCTACCATCTAAACTTCTTAAATTTCCTCCACCAAATTATTGCTCATAATTATTAACATGTGGAGAGAATGAATGTTTCAATATCAGGTTATCAGTAGGCGTATCTACGTGATACACTTTACCCTCGGATTTACAAGTGATTTGTATTTTTCGAATGTGCACTCCTTAGACACGTATAGTATACTCCATGTTCTTCATGAAACGTTAATTTCCAGTAAACTCACCACTTTCCTATCCAGTTCTCAAGCCTTCATGACACTGTTCAAAGTAGAGCAAGATGTTATTATTAGTCTTTCCATAATTCTATCTGGAGGTTTGTAAAGGTTTATTAATCGATTTTAGTTTGGAATTTATCATGGACTGAAATCATTTAGAGGAACATTGGAAACCTGGGAGCATTGGACAGCTGTAGATCCCGGACTCAATCCCTGGCGGTTTTGGGTGCACACTGTTGAGGAGAATTTCTATGACTGCTTATGAATCTACTCCTTGACTCGGTTATTCGAATGTTCAATCCATGTAAACTTTTCCTGAGTAAATGTCAATTTGTTCTCAAAACAGAAGCAAGAATGTGTCTTTATACTGAGTTTTCTCATCCTTTGGGTTGAGATTTTATGAGAAATAGGCTATTGAATTTAGAACTGCTACAGATACCTGTATTACACAGAACATGACAGTTACTTCAAATCCAAGAAAAAATTCTGCTCACAAATAGTTTAGAGGAAAATGATTATGGTGACCAAAATGTTTTCGAAAATGTGGTGAACCTATCTTCTTCGAGTGACAATAAGATTACTACTGTGTGGGTTATCAAACTTGTACAATACTTTTTTCTAGGTGCTGAAATAACCATGGCAGATTTAGGATGAATAAAACCGTTCCTACCTTGGGTTTTATGACCAACTCAATGAAACAAACAACATAAACTGAGGCTGTCCTACATTTCTGTCTTGTCATCCAGTCGATTCCTCACCCTTCTCATTCCTGATCGGTTTTTCGCTTTGTAATTAAAGTTATGCTCAGACAGCCTAATTGAATCTGATCTACCATTATGACCTTAGTATTTGATTTTGCAATCACTGAAAAGGATTTGATGAACCTAATATTCCGCTTAATCGAACCAGCGAGATCCAATTACCCAAAGCTTGTATCGAAACTAGTTTGAAGATTTAATTGCTACTCTGATCCTAGCGTAACTGACATTTCGCCGTAAAGCATCCGAAGTACCCTTTTTGGTGTTGTAAGGCAGTGGAAGTTTTGAGTTCTTACTTCATCATCACTAACACCTGTGTTACTGACATCTTTTCATACTTTTTCAAAAATTCTTATGAATAATTACTGAAGTGTCAGATTCCCTTAATGTTTTGGATTTCTAGTCTCATTTTCTGTATCCTACCAGTAATAACTTTTGAAGTGACTTAAGAGCGACGACTGACATAATTGGGTTTCCTAATTTCGACCGGAAATGTTGTTTTTCCATGCCATAGAGAACTTATACGAGTTACATCAGAAGGTGTTAGGGTGGACTTTAGAGTCAATCTAGAGTTACTCCAACTTTTGCTCTGCTACTTGAACAACCAAGCCCACGTTTACTGACGGGAAGAAATGATGGAAATGGAAAATTATAACATACTAGTGTGTAAACGGGTGACTGCAGAAATAACCAATCAGGTTTCTGTATTCCCTCTGCGAAGGGAGTTTCTCACAAAGTAAAGAATGGTAACTGACTGTCTCAGGGGTTGTTAGGGTGGCCTTTAGAGTAGCTCGTCAAAACTCCCATCTTGTTCTTACATTATCCTAGCTGGCTTCTCTTGATCATTTTCTAAATTAGATCGTGTTCACTGGTGAATTCACGTGGATAAAGAACCTATTTTTAATCTTTGATTTCGCTGCTGTAAATGAGTCATCTACGTATTTAGAGCATATCTTCGGAGCAGGACTAAATGTTTAAGGGCTATTCGTTGCTATCTATCCATTAATATATCTGACAAAATCGGGGACATCGGCAGCTCCTTCTGTTTGTCTAGATATTTTATTTTGAAATTAAGTCCGTAGAAATCAGATCTAACCTTACTTCTAGGATGATTTGTTCGATAGTAGCTTATTTCAATAATGTAAGCTTATAACCGTCACTGAGCGCATTTCTAACTGCTTCCAAAGCCATCTTGACTGGTATATCAGTTTGAAAACTAAATTCACCGAAACTGATCATCTTTTTTCGATTATATTATTGTATTTGATCTTTTATGTGCTTTCAGTGATAATTGTTTTTATTGTAGATTTTCAACGGTTTCTAACTTAACCTAGTACCAAATCTAAATATTTAGGGACCAACTTTTACTCTTACATTAATCTTTGTTTTACTTTTTATTATAATAACCATTACTTTTATCAGGGTATTGGATCTTGGATATGGTATTGCAAACAAGCCAATGAAGAGCCATCTGAAAATTTAATTTCACCTAAACCTATCGGATATCAGTACAGTTTAAATTATACTGGTTGTTTTGGAGACGGTCCAGGTCGTATCAATACAAGAAATGGTACATTATGTTTTCCAACTGACAACTTCAAAGTTAATAAAACCTATGAATTTAAAGTTATCGGTAGTAAACCACCTCAAAGAACAGGAAAAACTACAATGCAATTATTGACAGTAAACAACACAACTCCGGTATTTTCAGTAAAGTGAGTTGTTAGTTACTGATGATTTCAATTCGATTCTTGCTTCTGAACAATATGTTGCTAATATAGAGTGGATTAAAAGGAGCTCTCAAAAATTGATATTGAAGAAAAAAGCACTCAAATCCAGTAAATTTTTCTGAGCTATTCATGTCATCCTGAAATTGTTTATCTATTTACCTTTTCGTGACACATTCTGAGTGACTGTTCAAGAGTTTTTGCGATAAACCACGATATATGCTAAAATCAAGTCAGTTGGCTTTGTAAGCACCTTCCGGCAACATTAAAAAATGATCCTATGGTATCACATGTCAGAGTAAACTGAAAACTGTTAGTTACTCAGCTTCCACTTAGTAACTTAAAAGTAACGTTCTAATCACATGACTCTAAGACACTAAACATTCACTGTGAAGAGCCCCAAATTTGACTGAAATTGATGCGCATTACAGTTTAATTCTTAATAATGGATTATGATGAAGACTGGTCAACTTTACACAAACTTTATCAAAAAAGAAAGCATTCAGATACAAAAGTCAGAAAAACTAGCTCTCTGAACTTTCTGAGAAATAATAATTTTTGAGGGGTATTTAGGGTTATATCCTCGAGTTTTACTGTCTAGTTCCATTATCTTGCTCACAGCTTGTACAATTATTTTAGAGCATCATCTTTCAGAAACTGGTCATTAATGATGACTAGTTAATGTGACAATTTTGAGAATATTTAATTTTGAACCGTTATAGAAACTAGCTCTAACTAAACAAATTCTCAAATCTTTTAAAACAAAACCCAGACAAGCATTGATCTCCAACTTTAGAGACATTCTATCTTCAAATCTTAATTGAGAATATTTGACTCATTTTATCAGCCTTTATGACTGAACAGTGAAGCATGTTGTATGAGTGGAATTATGAACTTTCTGCTTGACACTATTTCTGGACATACTTGTTTAGGTTGCCTAAGGGTTGATAACTTCAGTTTAAGTACTGTACGATGACCGCGGTTGTAATTAGTTCTTACTGTAAGAAATTACCTTTCAGTAAACTGGAATGACATCATCACATAAACTAAAAAGTTGAATAAATATATGTAAAACCTCTAATGTTCTCGTAGATTATCAAAATTGAACGAAGTGTTGAGAATTCTTGATATGGACTGACCTTCTAAGTTCTCAATGGGTTTTTCTAACTACCTAAATGCTTGATTCTAGTTGTCATGATTAAATGATTTGGTCTCCGCTCCTGACTAGCTGTTTCATCAATGTCTACCTACTTCAGTTCAGGTACGTTATGTCTTCGGTTTGGAGTACACCATGGTTGCTAGGCGAAGCGAGAAAACAGATGGAAACACATTGGCAATAACAAAGAAAAATCTTACACTATGTGTCCATTTTATTCTTTCCTTTGAATTGAAACTAAAAAATATGACTAGCTTGACACTGAAGATTGTTATGTTCGATTCCTAAATCCTGACACAGTTTCATCATTGAGGGTATCTAGTATGAGAACCAAGCTACATGAGGCAATGTCGCAGTTAAACGAATTTAATGGTTAACTTTTTATCGTCTTCACTCTCACAATATTAACGACTTCTAATAAAAGCAACAATAATGTGTATAACTATTTTCAAGCATCAGTTAGGCTGAAACTGCAACATGTTAATTATTGGGGTTGATATTCATTACGAACTAGCATACGTTGGAGAACTGCTGAAAACCTGGGAGCAGTGGACAGCTGTTTCGTCCCAATATCGAACCCTTCAGTACGCAGTACGCACGTGACTCAGTGGCTGACTTGTTAGCGTGCTCACCGTGAAACCTGAAGGTCCTGAGTTTGACCTTTAGCCGGTTCGTGGGTGAATACTTCTGAAGAGTCCCACACTAGAACTAAACAGTCGTCTAGTTCACCCGTTTTCATTGGTTCTCTAGGTGATGTCAGTTTGTGATGAGTATTACCTCAAAGTTTAAATCCCCATTGATCTCAAAATACATGTCTAGTATTATTTAATATCCTAGATTCCATCACCCCAGGGAAGCTGCATTCAGTAGACAGAAATGTAAGGGAACACTGAAACCTTTTTGTTAAGTGTTTTAAGTGTTATCTTGCTTATAAGTCGCAAAATCCCAATCATCTTTTCAAATGTCTTTCTGTGTTCAAATAAAATTTATTACAGATGCAGTATATCCCACTTATGTTTCAATCTACAGACGACATCAAACTTAACCAGATGGTTTATTTCTGAATCCGATGATCTTTACTTAACAGCTTTTGCAGAGTCTGGTATATTTGACCAAACAGTGCGATTTAAATGGGAAGTTAGAGAAATTTATTCAGATGGCAAATCTTTACCCTTTAATCAAACTAGACAGGATATGTTTACAGAAGGTAAGTGAGAGTAAAATTCCTGTTAATAACTAATGAACTGGTTTTGAGTATTCATTTTCTGATGGATTCACAAAAGTAAAAGAAAAAGCCTAAACTGGCATGTTAATCGAATATAACTCCAAGAATACTGCGGAGTTGTTTATCTAGAACTAACGTACACTGCTATTAATTTTAAGAATAGGGAATCAAGTGTTTGACTGCAATAAATAACCTCAATTTTTATGAAATTGCATAACAAACAAACTGTCTTTCAAAAACTAAATTCTAGACGTCCTGTATGTGGGTGAGTATTCCTCATCACTGTCAGGTCCTTTAAACACAACTTACACCCGAAAAATGACTCCACACGGTTATTATTACGCAACGGGATTTAAGTAATTCAACTTGTTTCATAAGTGATATTGCATAGGAACGCTGAATCTAAAACTGTTGATGAAAAGTGTATAGTAACAGCCTAGAAACAGTTTCATTATCATTTCAGAATCTGAGATAGCCGTAGTTTGGCAGACTAGTATTTATACTGGGTGATGACTGAAGGTCAAATGAAAATTTCATTAATCTGAGACTCCAAGGGCCATCCTGCCAACTAATGAAATTACTCCATTTCGCCTAGAGAAGTGAACTTTTTCATCAAAGAAAGGAATCTATGATGATATTGTTTGTTCATCTCCACCGTTGATTGGACCGGAATGATCCATCTTTGTTGGTATGTGGACTCAAGCGCGGATGCCTCTATATTTCCGGTATTTTTCAAGTTTGATATTACTAATGGATACTGGCTAGGACTGAAATTCTGTTTAGGACCCGTCGACTTCATTTACCTGTCTCCTAGTGAGTAATGTCGTCTCCACTAAGACTTGAACCCAGGAGTAATCGCCCCTCAAACGCCAGAGCGTTATCTACTAGTTCATTGAAAGATGAGTCTAATTAGCTATTTCAGTCTTTAGTAGGGTGCTCTTTTAATTCAATCAAATTGTACACCTAAATTAATGCCTGAGAATTAATACAAATAAGAGAACACTGAATGACTATTTCATTTAAATAACTGTTGACTATTGGATTTTATCTCACGTTTAACTACAACCTATTGATTTAGGAAGTGACTGAGTTCATTAGAATGAACAGCCTAAAAGTGTGAAGAAATAGCCACCCAGTACTTTTCACTTTCATGAGCGATTTCATGTTTTCGTTAGTCGTGGTTTCATAATTATAATCTTTTAAAATCTCATCCAAAACAGGTTCACTTACTTCATCATGGCATATCAAGAAAGATTACTTTCTCAGTCGATCAGTAAACGTCACAGGATGCCTTGCCTGTGCCACTTTAACACGAAACTTGGACAACGGGACATTATGTCTAAGATTTCAGTACCTGCCAAGACCCGTAATTGGCACATGCACATATAATGTGACAGATACCAAGATGTGTGTGAACTGTAAAAATTCACCAGTATAAACAGTTCACTGAGTTATACCTTCTTTAGTAAGTTGTTTTTACTTTAAATTTGACGAATTTTTGACAAAACTCTAAAATGAATTTCATATTTAACAAGATTATTGTATGTGCATCAACTAGTACTGTTTCAATCTTGAATTCTGATATGATTTCTGTACTTAGTATTAACGAGTTGATCTTGTTTAATTACATTGGAAGTTTGTCCAGAACTCGATAATCCAACAAACTCAACCAATTCAAACACTGCAGAGAAAGTGAGATTTGTGCTGTGTGCAAGATGAACATCACGATTGCAGCGACCCATTTATATTTCAAATGCAGTCTCTAAAGCCCATCTTAGCAACCGCTAGAATAACGAAGTTTGATTGCCAGCCTAACTTTAAAGGTCACCGTTGCAGCCTTACCTACCTAACCTAGTTGAAAGCTCTAGTTTTTCAAATGTTGCTTTGCCAGAGAAGAATTTATCAACAAGCTTTCACTCCTAAAGAAGGCATAACTAAGCCTGTTTCTGTTACTTTTTCTCTTGTTTTTGGTATTTTCTTCAAATTTTCTTCGTATTTCTTCAGAACTTTGATCAGTTGAATATCTTCATGTACGGTATTTGAAAGCGATTTTAACAGGAATGCACGCCATATTATCAGTAAATAACACTATTACAAAGTCAAACGCACAGAAAGCTGGTTTAAATCAAGTAATTTTTTTCAGCCTGACTTGTTTACAAAATTTTTCTATGCTGGAAAGTGAACCCAACTCTTGAACTACATTACTATTGACAGAATCTCAACTTAACTGACTCTGCTAACAAATTCAAATGAATGTGTTGAGAAAACTATCTCTTTCAGCGTTTTTTTCAAACGTTTTTGAGACAGTTACTTCTAAGTGATCTCTGAGCATAGTTCATTCGAGGCTGCTGTTTAAAAGGATAGAATATCTCAAATGCCAACTACGATATTACAAGCGTGAAGAAGGTAGTACAAATTTTCACTGTCACTATCAGGTAGTATAAGCGCTTTGGGTCTTTTTCTGATTGACCTTATGGGTATTAACGACGTTGCTGTGAATTTCAAGTCTAATATGTTACATTGTCAAGTCTCTGATATTTATTGATGCCTTCCTTAAGTCCATGAAATGAATTAATTATGGGGTGTGTGTGAAAAATGTATGACTCCATAGATACTAGTTTCATTCCATGCGTCTATGGATTAAATGTTTCTACAAACTTCGTGTTTTCTAAAATCTTCAAGTTATTCTACTGAAACGGATGCTATTAGTTCTACCAGTCACTACTTAGCATAGCTTCTAGTCAGAAGCAAACAGAGGATACTTATTATAAAAGTCATAAACTTCAACAAAACATTATTTCAATGCTGCTTCACTCCTGTTTTCTTCCAGTTTTTCTATGTTCACAATCAACATCACTTCCAAAATCACCAATTAGTCGTAGACTTAAATACTGATTATAAAACCACTTTATCAGTATACTATTTTATAATACAGGGAAAATATTCCATGAGACTGACGTGTTATTAGTTAAATACTATATAATTTTACATTGGTAGGCTGCTGGAAAGTAACGAATTTGTCTAGTCCTGACAGCTGATTGGATTCGAGAGATCATTTCAACACTTGGCGACCAAACTAGGAGGCTCATTATGGTGTATTTGCACTGATGTTAGTTAGTTGAAGAAAATCAGCAGGGATTCCTAGATCTAGATTCCCCTGTAGTCGGTAATCGCCAACAAGGCATATCGCCACCTGAGTAGCTTAGTAATAACGTCTGTAACTGAAACACTGGGAGATGTAGATCTGGATCTCAGAGGATACTTTAGTTCACTTTTAACGACTGCCAACAAGTCAAAATCAAGGTTTCTGGTTTCCTGTCAACTGCCCTTAAGCAACCAACACTGTCTAATTTTATCCACTGCATGAACTAGAGAAACTCAAAGTCCGGCGCTGATTTCCTTGTTCCCTTAAAAACTTGGCACCATTAAACAATTTAATATTCATCTTCATCTATATTCAATCAAATACTAAATAAGTAAATAAATTTACTTTACTAGTAAGAAATTCTTCCTTCAACGTGGCTCTTGCAAGTGGAAATCTTTCTAAAACTTGTTTCTATGTACCATACATGAACCAACCAGCAGATGCCTGCGTTTATGTCTCTGATAAATTTGGAGGTTCAGTGGAACTGTGCTACGGTAACATTTATGTGAGCTATTCCATTTTTTTGTTGTTTTATTTCTTAAAAACTTTAAAAGATTTATCAATCATGAAAAAAGCTAAACGATTTATTTTAAGTGAGATTGAGTAGGTATTTTTTATTTTAGAAGCAGTCATATTCAGTAGAAATCTACTTGTTTCATATGAGTAAACTTTAGGGGCTTGAAAACTGTTCTATTTTCATCATAGCCTAAATAAAGCACCTAGTAAGGGATGAAATTTAAAATCTACTTTCTCATTGCTGGAAAACAAATGGAAGGCTGATCACATGTGAGATTACTTCAAAAATCGAAACAGTGATAACAAGCTAAGTTAGTCACAATCAAATATAAAAACGCTTAAACAACACCATTGACCAGACAACTGATTGTTCATGTGATCAGTTATGTTAGTTAGTGCTATGCAATCCAAACATTTGAGTATTGATTCCTATATAAATGCTCCAGTAATAAGTGACTTTATTCGATAGTTACTCCTGAAATCCACAAATAAGAAACCATTTTCAAAGTTAACAGTCATTTTAACTTTCGATTGCCGCTTAGGTTTTAAAAGAAAACGGTTATCGGAAATAGGTATAGTCCAAAGACTGTTTGGTATTCTGCCATGGCTTTAGTGATTGCATAAACATGAAAAGCAATCATTAGATGAAGGGCTTTCAAGCATCTCAGTCACCATTTCGATATTCAAACAATCACAATGTAAGGCAGATATGATTCAACTGGTGTATGATTCATTAATGTTGTTTTATCAAGTTTCAGTTGGGGAAATTCTGGTCAGCAGTCGGACCCCGTAGCTCAGTTGGTAGAACACCGGGCCGGTAAACCGGTGATCGCTGGTTCGAATCCGGTTGTGGTTTAGATCATCTGACATTCAAACATCACGCAGTACAAATACTAGTCTGCCAAACTACAACCATCTTAGTTACTCAAATCATGATGAAAGAATTAACGATAGCTTAACAACGTGCTATAAAGAGTGGAATATCGTCTGATGGAGATAACACCTAATCAATCTCACAAAACTAATAATAACTTAAACCATGTACATTATGAATGTCTTCAAGGTGCTTAGAATTGTTGACTGAACCTTAAAATAGTCAGTAAAACATTCTCAAGAGTTGAAGGAACTGAAGAATGAATTTACCGTGTTATGAAACTAGCACTACTTGTTTGTCACGTTGTCATGTAGTAAACTCAGAACTACACGTCTTTGTTTTTAATACGTGATACTGGGGACTACTGTAGTTTCTCCAGTGGAAACTCCTTATATAAATGATAAATTCCAAGTAATTTACTGAACTGAACAGCATGAATCTGTTTGGTCATTCCATCTTGTCAGTTTCTAGTGGTTTTGTGAGTTGAAGTATTTTACTAGCAGCAAAACTCTTGTATATGGGCCGCTCAAAAGTTCTAGCTTAAAGCTGATAAATACGCTC
Organism: Heterobilharzia americana; assembly: GCA_944470555.2. Lineage (NCBI taxonomy): Eukaryota > Metazoa > Platyhelminthes > Trematoda > Strigeidida > Schistosomatidae > Heterobilharzia > Heterobilharzia americana. Next base: position 12,724 of record CALYCZ020000179.1, on the reverse strand, counting down.
TGGTATTTAAAATCTTCCATTTAACGTATTTATCTAATGAAACCAGTCCTAAGCCAGAAGAGAAGTTAATGAGTGACTGCTCTGAGAAAAGCTTACTATAGTCGAAGTGTGTAGTTCTAGTTTGTAAAACCACTAGGTTGTCTACTACTGGGATGGTACTTTGACACCGAAGAATAACTACATTGTGATTACTAATGGTGAATACAATAACCAAATTCTCTAGTGGGAATAAAACCACACCCAGCCGATTTTCATATTTGCAAAATAACCAACCACTATAAGGTCACCATATATATATTGAGGCATGCACTTGTTTGGCAGATTAGAAATGATTTTTATCATTTAAACACGTGGGCTCATTTGGATTACCTTCTTGCAGATGGGCTGCTTCAAAAAAGCCAAACTGTTATACTGGTTGTTTGATCTTGAGTATTCGAATTGGTAGAGTCAAAGCAGTTGTTGTTTCAGGGGTAGGGTGCTTGTACTCAGTTGACTTTCTTAGGTTTAACAGCATACGGAATAATAGTTAACCAACCAATGAAAATTCACAGAAGAGAATATAAAGCCTTACTGGGTAATATCAAACTGCAATTACCATGCCCTACAGATTACACAGTGGGTAGATGGTCACGTACTTAACATTGGATTATTTGCGACTAATAAACTCACTCTTTTTGAAACAGATTTTAAAAGTAAATTGCAACTAGTTGACTCTATTGATTTCCCTGTTACTTATTACTGGTAGTAAAAATAATGAAAACATTTAGTGATATTTTTGGGGACTTCACGTTTCAGATTCAGTACAAACCACTGAATGTTATGCTTGAAATGGTTACTCAACTACAATCAAGCAATAGTACTGAAATGAACAGACTCATTGCAACTGGACAATTAACAGAAAGTGCAGCTCTGGTTACTAGCTTTGCAAGCATCGTGAAAACTGCTGCTGACCTTGGAACCCTGGGTAAGTATGGTTTGTAAGTAATAACAATAATATTTATTTTCTATAACCTAATGTACATGAATGCATGCCATTTTTATAGGCATGATCTTCTTTGGGATTCGGAGTTGTAAGCAAAAAAATGCTGATTATCTTGCTTCAACCTCAACTAATTTTGGGTAACTACAAGTTTTATTAGTGAATAGGAAGCACATATATTTATTCTCTTTGTTTCACGTAATGTCCGCTCAACTTTAGGCGGTCCCCTCTACTTTCCACCTTATTAATAGAGGTGCTTGTAATCCGGCATGAACTGCCTTCTAAAATTTGTATTTCTAGGTGATAAGAAACGATAGTTCGCAGATCTTTAATAGAAATTCAAAGTTTATTTCAATCCTTAGTGTGCGCCGGAATAACCCAGGGTCATAATCTGCTAATTGGATGGGAACAGGAAACATGGAGGCATGAGAAGTGGCGTTAGTTATCTTAGAATTTAGGGGAATGATACTAAAGTCAAGAATGTGTAAAATAAACACAGGGAATGATTGGCTACATATTTTTAAATTATACTTATAGAATACCTTTGCAGTCTTATATGGAGCCTTTCTCATATTTGAGCTTAAGCTGTATTATAAGCATCAAAAGATAGTGACTTTACTTTGCAATTGAGAACCGGTTGCCGAAAGAGAGTAGGGAAGAAGGTTATTGTGATCTCAAAGTGAAGGAGGATGTAGGGGGCATAGTGGGAGTTTAAAGAGCTGTGTGATGGGCAGTTTTTTGCTTTCATTATTGTTTTTCACTTTTCTTGATTGCCATCATAATTCCATTAAAACCATAAGCTATCATTTAGTGATTTTAAGAATTTGACACTGGTTACAAAGTATTTGGTGTCGTCCTCAAAGACTTGTTTATTTCCAACGTAAGTCTATTGTGTTCTACAATTCAGGTGAACATAACTTTAGTATTTGTTCTCTGAATCTTTTTAACTGTTGCATTTTATTATTATTATTATTATTATTATTATTATTATTATTATTATTATGATCAACTGAAACATGACTAAAGAGTGCTACTTCGGTTACTAGTGTCAAGTAAATTTAAATACCGACAGACTATTGGTTAAGTAGCAATCTAGAAGTAGTGGTCGCTAGATGAGTATGTTTGGTTCTATATTACCGTGATTTGTTAGCCGGAAATACTTTACATATGATTCTGTGTTATGTAGTCAAAATGTGATAATCCTCACCTGACTGACAACTAGAATCTCAAACTATCCGCACAGCACTACTAAGTATCTGACTGGCAAACAGCCTGGTTGTATAATGCTACTAATATCACGCTCAAATGAACAGCATTTTACTTATGACGGACAAAAGAGAAAGCTCAAATTACCAGCAGTTTTGCATTCTGAACTGATGTTATCAGTTATTTGTGTATCATGGTTCAGATAAAGTAGACATAAAGCTGATTGCTTGAAGTTATATTCTGGGAGGACCCAACGGAATTCCTGTGGGTAAATCAGAAAAACTTCCATTTGATTTTGTTTTAGTCTCAATCTACTTCTCAGTTTCTTGCTTGATTTACTTTTTACATCCTAATATAAAGTGAGGAATTCACAGAAATTGTACACGATACGGAGTATAATAGAAGCCCTATTTATATATCTCAGCCACAAAGCTGGTTTTTGGAGGTAATATCTCATCAACCAACAAGTAACTATAAACTCCTTAAACTGTGAATACAACACATGCACTAATCTACAATGTATCCTCAATTACTTGATCATCTCACGTGTTTCAGGCAGTTGGGTTACATATCACTAATGGTTCAGTATACCTATTCTCGCTTCGTAGCGGATCTCTTCCCACCTATATACTCGAGAACTATTGCCTCTAAAAGTAGCCTTTCATCATACATTTCTGAGTATTTTAGGATGGATATATTTTCTCAAAGATTCACATATTCTTTCCCTTTCACAATGGGAAGCTCAGTGACGCCTTTGAAGTGAAGACAGGATTAGGACAAGGCTGTCTACTATCACCCATGATATTCCTGATTGTGGCCGACTGGATCATACAACAAACAATGAGGAGATAGAAGAAGGGGATACGCTGGACCGAGGTAAAGGTCCTAGAAAATTTAGATTTCGCCGATGGCTTTTGTCTAATGTCGTACAAACTCGAAGATCTACAGGCGAAAACTAACAAGTTGGCAAAAGAGGTCGGGCAGCGAAGACGGGACTTCAAGTGAACGTAGGGAAGACAGAGGTGATGAAAATACCCAACCAACAACAAGCTCCAATCACCATCAACAGGAGAAACCTAAAGGAAGTAGCCTCTTTCACCTATCTAGGCAGCATCGTTTAAACTGCAGGTTGCTGCACAGACGGGAACGTCAAAGCCAGGATCGGAAAAGCAAGACAGGCGTTCATTAACCTGAAACCAGTGTGGAGATCTGCACTTAGCACAAAGTTTGAACAAGATCCGGATTTTCAACACTATTTCAGTCAAGTCAGTGCTTCTATATGGTTCAGAGACTTGGCGCGTTACGAAAGGCATTTCCAACAAACTACACACAATCATCAACAACTGCCTACGCTCGTTACTGAAGGTCAGACGGCCAGAATAATAAGAATAAGCAACAAGGAACTCTGACTGGTTAGCAACGAACCAACCAAGAATCCATCGCTCAGCAAAAATCCAGAAGAAAGTGAAGGTGGATTGGATTGGGCATACACTGAGAAGACCATTCGAGGACATCACGTGCCAGGCCCTCGAGTGGAACCCAGATGGGAAACGGCGAGTTGGGCGTCCGAAGGTGAAACGAAGGAGATCATGTGAGGAAGAAATGAGAGCTTGTGGGCAGTCATGAAGCCAGGTTGAAAAGATTGCAGAGAATAGAGTGGAATGGATGAGTGCTACTGAAGCCCTATGTTCCACTAGGAACCCGAGGGACAAATAATAATAAGTGAATGCCTACAAGCTCACGTTTGTGGTAAACTGGGGACCATTCTTACCTGCTTAGTCACATACTCTTAATCAATTAGGATGCTGGTCACTTTTCTTTCGTGTCTGACTATCTTCATATGGGGTGTGGCACTGATCAGCATCTGGCAAATAAACCTTCCATCAAAATAATTCTATACCTACTAATTTTGTTGCTTTCGGTTTGGCTTAGTTTGAGATATACACAAATCGACCTTAATTAATGCAGCATTCTGCATCTAAACTCGGATAAAGGTGAAGAATTTCCAGATTATAAACTAATGTTCCAACAAGATTAGTGTGATATTTTTGTTTCCTTCTCTTTTTCACTTTCCAGAATCCACTTCCTCAACTAAGGTAAGTGATCCTTATGTCAGTAAAACTGGCTTTTAATGTCGAACACATCTGTTTGTCGCCTTAGTAATCCATGTACTCAAGTTGATGATCAAACTTCACTTATCACTCCTGTGAATATAAGCATGTGTATTTTTGTTGAACTGATGAGAACAAATGAGAATACATAGAAACAATTTACTTATAGTGCGTCTTCTCAGAATCAGATACTATACTACTAAGTTTAAAATAAATGAAAAAAGCACCTAATGTATTTAAATATTGGATAAATAATCTTTTATGATGTCATTGGATATCTTGTTTTCTAAGTTTCTATTTAAAATGTAGGCATCCGCCTCTCCACACTCCCAATCTTAGTCTTCTTTATGCTGATCAACACCCGCTCACTCACAGTTCAGGCATCTATAGACAGGTAGGTGAGTTGTAACGTTAAGAAGTTACAGCTTTATATGTTTATGAAGTTAGCTAATGAACTTTCGAAGTAAAATTGTGTACCCACTAAGCAGATACATTTCACCATTTACGGATGAGAGGGTCCTAAACATCGTGTACCTGATTTACTTAATTCAGCCGAATTCACTAAAGATGCACTCTATGAGGTTTCGATTAATAACAATCCATATCACTGGTAGTTGGTAAACAGTTAACCAAAAACATACATATTTTCACTACAGTTAATATTACTTTCTTCATATTGGCTCATCACATTCAAGTTATCTGAACAACTAAGCTATCTAAGATAAATTTGTTTGGATATAGCAATAGTAAATTCGATGATGCAGCAAAAATAGCTTCGTTTATAGATCACTCTGATCTAGCTAACAAAACTCATTGTCTACATCACTTGTCTTTATACTGTTTTGGCTTACATTACAGTTCTCTGCCAGAGTATACGGAATAGGTAGTCTTACATGAACTATATCTAGTATAAAAGCTTATGAGATCATAGCTGGATTGTGAAGAAATGTTAACAAGAAGTGCACAATTATGAAAAGATTCGTGATCCTACATAGGTGACTCAGATCAATTGGTCATTTCATATTGAGACAGTTGAAAGGAAATGTCAGTAAAGGAAAACTGTGCTTTTTCTCTTCTTAGTACTGGATTGCATATGAAGGTTAGATAACAAGACAGTTCTGACTGCTGCAACTGACTATTTCAGCGACGACTTAGATTATGAGATACGTGTATCCATTTGTCTCAAATTTTAGACTTCAGCAGTGCATTCGGTTGATGGGGCTGCCCTCATTTCATTGTATAACCAGCTCAAAAGAGTGACTCTGAAGGTCACCCTAGCAACCACTGAAGTCAGTTAGATTTCCGTATTTAAGATGGGCAGATAGATTTCCATAAAATAAAGAAGTCTTATTGGATGGCCTTTCGAGTCACTCGTGTAATATCAGTATAAGTCAAGTTACTCACCCTCTCAGTCTATGGTGCTACCCTACTGTTGCATCACTTTGTTTACCAGTGACAACAAAAGTTTCTGATTTCACTTCACCTAGCAGAAGTTCATTAAGGAATGGTAATCAAGGTTTGTAATAACGTTCTGGTTCAAAAAATTATTGAGACTGAACTTTATTCTCTCTATTCAACGATTCAGGTTAAATTAAGGATAAAAGTTAATTATAATAAGGATTAGTTGTATAGATAGGAACAAGCGTAGTTTATGCAAATTCTTGAGTCAGAAGAACGTAAACGTCTGAAGCAGTAACACTACCATGAGAACTGTTGGGTGCTAGACCTATTCACTACTTAACAATTTCCCTTCTATTGTATTCTATTTAACACAAATAGATAATTTATTCAACACTTTCTTTTTTAAATAGATCTCAGACCCAACTGCAGATCGTACTTCACGTTCTCAGGTGAGTATTCAAGAATGAAGGAGAGATGTTTTTAAACTTATGGTGGTGGATCTAGTTAATTTTAATTATTGTCCACAGTCACTGAGAAGTAAGGAAGTATACAACACATAAGCATACTGAACACTTTGCTTTGAATGCATTGTAATTCTAGGTAGAGTGGGTGGATTTGCTGCCATTGAGTTATTTCTGCTTAACTGAACACTAGACTAGGTGATCAAGCTATACTAAGTTCAAAACTTCCATTTTATTGAACAATAACTATCACCAACTACTTATTAAGTTAGTAAAATGAAGGTGGGTTTATCTGGAGGTCTTATAAGGTGTCGTTTAATTTGAGTGACCACGTTGAAAGCCACTTCCTTTTTGGAGTTACAGAATTGTGTGTAGGGACATCAGTCTTCATCTCTTAAAAAACAGTAACCGAAAGCAATAAACGCCTGAGGATATAAAGCACAGCTTTCCTGGACAGAAAGTAATCAAGTTAGACCAACATATATTTGCTGCAGCAAAAATTACTGTGAGCAAATATATGAATAATTGACAGTCAAAGACATATACGTCTGAAGAGGTCAACAAGTGAGTAATTAACATATTAAATTAGCCGCTGACCAAGCTAGAAGAACTTCTTTGCATAGGAGTCATTACTCAAGACAGTCGGACTGAATAACGGAACTCAGTAGGAAACATCGAACACTGTCATGCTGCTAACCAGAGAGAAGAAGAGTCAAACTCAACTCAGTAATACAAGTGCTCAAATGACTAAAGAATATGAAGACAGTATTATATTACCGGTAAATAAAAGCCATTACACATCACTTGAAACCGATCCCTTTAAAAATTTGACAACCAGATGAATAAAGTCATAAACAAGCCTGTCAAAGAGGGATAAATAACCAAACAAGATCAATGACGAATGAGGTCTAGTGAACCCATTCTTCCTTGCCTTCATAACAGATCAAGACTGCACAAACCAAACATTCCCCTTCCACCGATCGTCTCATTTCCTGAGATCTCAGACCACAATGTATCCAAAGAACTTTCAAAGTGTCTGGAAATCATGCAAACACTCCGTCAAATCTTCTACAGATTGCTTGCAAGGGATCAAGAAGGTTCAAATGAACAGTGATGGTTTATTGATGTCCTTCAATGCACATCGATTGAACCAAAACTGGCCATGAATACAATGTCTCTCTTCCTCGATGAAGATAGATAGCTTTCGAAACATGAAACTTTAGTCTTCAAATATGATAGGACTCTTCGATTGTTTGTCTAGCAGCATACTTTCAATTCAGTGGCAAGATATACATAAAGATGGGAGGAATTCCCAAGAAGTCACCTATACTCCGACTGATTTCAGAAGCAGTAATGCAAATACTTGGAAACATTGTTTTTCTGGTGATCAAACAAAAATTTGGACTGGTTATGTTGATACCTTTGTTATCAATAAAAAGGGGAATGAAGAAGCACTCACAGCTTGATCAACACCTTTCTTGACGATATCTCACTCACAATGGAGGAGGAATAGAACAACAACCTTTCGTTCTAAGTCATCTGAGTCAGTATAGCCAACAAAAAAACTGGCGACCCCAGTGAACAGAAAGCCAACACACGTGGATGATATCTTGAACTACCGTAGTAACAACTCAAAAATGCAGACAATAGCTGTGTACAGACTCTATTCAAAAGAGTAAAACACATTGCAATACAGCCACCTTACGAGGAAATAGAAAAAATTACTTGGTAACTGGTATTATGAAGAAGGGTTGTCTAGTTCATCACCAACTACGAATCTACCCACGGAAATCAATGAACAGATTGTCCAACCATATATAAAGAACATATCAGAAATCATAACAAGACTAACTAGACTGCTTGGAATTAGTGTAGCTCTCATGCATACCAAAGGATACAAAAGCCAAAGAAAACAAACTTAATGGCATTCCCATTCGAAGATTCTTAAGGATTCATTGGTTTCAAGGTGGCATCCCTTCATGTTCTGACATCAATTAGAGAACCGCTGAAAACTTAGGAGTACTGGATAATTGTTTCGTCCCAGTGTCAGATGGTTGTGAGATAACGGTTGCACTGTATTGCAGGTTGACAGGAGTAGGAGAATGTGGACCAGTGGAGTCTGACCCGGTTGTTGAATGAGAACGTATCCGCCGCGCGACCTGGAGGTCCTGGTTTGGATTCCTGACGGGTTCATGGGTGTTCAGTTCTGAAGAGTCAGCCCTACACTAGGATGAGACAGCTGCTAAGTGCTTCCAGGTTTTCACTGGTTCTATTTTCGGAGTCAATACATGAAGGGTATCACCGTGAAATAAATATCATTTAAAAAATCAGTCTTAATAACTGTGATAAACATTACACTTAGAAAAGTAGTAGCTTCTCAGTCTCCGTCCAAGCAAACATTAGTTAACAATTAAACAGTTAGAAATTATGTCACTTATATCAATGAATGTGAACAACTGTTCGATTTTGGAAGTGCGGAGACTTTAAACAAAGAAAATACAAAGAATGTTGTATAACTTTTAGAGGCTTGCACTAGGGTCAATCAGTAACCAACAAGTGTACAGATATAGGAGGTTCTGTACCGTCAACGACAGAACAATCGAAAGAAACTACCAGTCACACCCCACTGTATCAGGGCAGGCTAATTAATCATTCACCTACAACTCACTCCATACTAAAAGTAATGCTGTTGTTGTCTACAAAGACAATGAGAGCTTCATGATTAAACCATCTAGTTCAGTGAACTCAATAACACCAAGATTATGAACTATGCATAATGTTAGTCTTTCTTTCTGTATGACTTGATTAACTGTCTAAGTCTTTTGGCAGTGAACGTATTCCAAGTGTTAAATACTATAGCATCATATCTTTCAACACAATGGAATAATAATGTTATGGTGGAAAATAATGAGTATAGTTAACGGACTCCATGTTAACTAAGGTATCGACACAAGTTTCTTGTCCCAACTCTTAGAGGTCAGTGGTATGAGAACGAAACTTGGTTAACAGATATAGTACAGTGATTGAATTTTAAACGCAAAACGTTTTCAGTTTAGTCTGATCAAGTTACAGTCTCCCTTTCCACTTTGATAATCTGAGATGTATGGTGCTAAGTAACGACAGCGTCACATTTCATGAGTTCATGAAGTTTCATAAGTTGGGGTGATGAAATTATTTTTAATCTTCCGCAGCCATCACCTGTACCAAAATAGCATATCATATCAATCAAATTACGACTGAGGAGGCTGCACTGTGATAAGACCAAGAAGTGGCTGTAATCTGTAAAGCCACATAGTATTAGTTAGAGTCTCATGGCTAACAAAGCGCTTCCTCGTAGATATCCAAGAGGCAAACTTTAGGAAATATGCTACAAAATCAGTAGCTGTTACAATGATGCTTCCACAGTTTACCATAATCCGAATCTTGAACATCTTATTATTTCATGTCTCTTCACCACTTGTCTTGACTGGTTTCCTTTGTCTATGGCTTATACAAAACTGTCAATACCAAGTTCCTTTAATCTTCCTATCACTGACTTTTCCTTACCGTCATGATGAAAATATTTCACATTATATGCCGTTTCTGTTTGATAAACGTGAATAATGTGTGCGGATATTTGAACAATAATCTTCAGATCCCAGTCCTACTTCTCACTTCATTCATTAGAAATAAGAAAGGCAGTACGACATTACAGGGTGTATTGCTAGATCAAAATACGTGCAAAATGCAACGGTTTATTTATATTTACAAAGGTCTTGGGTATTTTCCCGCCTTTCTAGAAGGATGCCATCTATTTACTTTGTCTCTTCAACTAGTTTTATGTTTGCACATACGATAAAGTGTCTTTTCTCAAAACTATCCTGTATGCTGATCAGTTGTGAAGCATATGAGGGATTTTGAATTACCCTGAAGGATTTGCAAAATTATGGTAGGTGCTATGACACTATTTGTTTTTCGCTTGTTCTCTCACTTATCTTTTACTGACATATTTAAGTAAAGGCGTTAAATATTGTAGATAAAAAAGTGAAAGGTGAGTGGACGATATTCAGTGAAAAGGATCATGAGTGAATAAATTAAATATGAATACCACACCATTGAAAGCTGGCCAAAGATGCTTTACTGCATTAAACAGCTTCATGAAACATGCTCAGTTGTTCAAATTTCGTCCACCTAGAAATATGTAATTCAAACAAACACTCAGAACTTTTGAATATTGGCATTCTGAAATGATATACTTTAGATGTCTGCATATTCGATTCTACAGGACACACAGTATGATATTCATGCTTCATTGTTACTATAGCTGAACAAAGGTTCAATAACTGATCACATAGATTGCAGTCATAACTGCAGACACACGTATTAGGGCAAAGTATCTTTCTAGCTTCGTGTTGATACTAGTTCATGCTTTTCAATTTAACATATCATTAATCTTTTTCCAACACTGCTTGTATTAATTGAAGAAGATACAAAGTGACTTTATTATATCGACAGGTTATCGCAAAGTTGGTCAGTGTCGTCAACACCTTTATACCTAGTGATTCGAATTCATTCGTTTTGTCAATGTCAACTGCAGCAAGTGTACTAAGCAGCACACTGGATGTAGACCGAAGTTCCCAATCAAAACTAAACAGTTTACTTTCAAGAAGTAACTCAGATCTTGAATTCAATTTTACCCGACAGTACAAACCAACTGTTAAAAATGACAAGTACACTATTTGAAGCAACACTTCGTCTGGCTGACGTAAGTATTTCATGACATGTACTATTCTACATATTCCTCTATATAAACTGGTTGAGTTTCTCAGCTTTTATAATACTATTTGGCAATTTATACTAAGTTTTAATAACAAATTATCATAATAATCTCTGGAACAAGATATGTTTGTGAGTGATAGACTCCGTCCAATCTAAAGAGAAAATTGGCCTAAGAAGGAAAGGCTTCATTACAGCTAGCACGTTAGGGTTATAATTTTCTAAGTAAGTTGGCTGAATTACTTGTTGATAAATTCTCTTCACTGTGCTTAATTTGAGGTGAAATATGTATAATGTATATATCTGTACGCCATTATGAGTGACATATCGCTTCGACGGAAGTGCGTATCCTCATAGGGACTCTGATTGACTATGCAGTTTCACAATATGCAAAAACACCAAGCAACTGAAGTGAAGGATTAGATAAGTGGCATTCAACAAGACTTGTCGATAAAAAATCTTCTGGCAGTCGGAAAATGTGTGGTGTTGTGCATTCTAAGTGATCATCTGACTGATAACAGAGTGTATATTAAAATTTGAAATGCTTACCTTTTATTTTTGGGTGCAAGTGGTTTACTTGATGAGTTTGAGAAAAGCAACAACAACAAGCTTCGCAGAATACAATTCGTAGCCTTCTTGTTAACTGTTAACAAGATATAAAATTAGAGGGAAAATGGTAAGAGATGCAATCTGAATAACTTTATGATTGAGAAAAGATATTCCATTAATGAAAAAAGTTAAAAGAAATGTTACAGATTAAGAAAGTTCAGATGAAATGAATTATTGGCACAAATGGAGTTTACTCAGTGTTCACTCATTTAGTCACATTTCATAAATCTAAAATAGATTAGACAAAACTATGTTAGTGTATGTTAAAAATTGAAGTGAGCTGAGTTTGAATCGGTTTGAGGAGATAAATTAGAAATAGGTTGTGAGATCAGTCGTAAAATAACATAGAAAATATGAAAAATGTTTAGATGAATTAATACTGAACAACAAGCCAAATCAATGATCACCATAGATGTTGAAGGCTAACAGATACCTCTATTTGAGTACACAAGTTTGTCTTGATTCTTCTGATAGCAGCTGTTTCCGCTAACCTGAGTGAATTAGCATTGTTCTATCTACAGATTATCTCAAATAGAGTGGAAATCTGAATATTGCGTACATTATCAATCAAGCATGCAGCAATGAAACTTTTGGGACAATTTGGCCCTTTTGTTTATAACTTATTCGGAATATGTTGAGGAATTAGAGTCTCAGTCTTCTTTGTGTCCTCCTGATGTACTCGCTGCAGCGTGTACATGAATATAGTTTGAGGTGACGTTTGCGGGATACCCACCCCTCAATCTTCGACTGTTATCATGAGCGTTTTGTTTTGCTGAAGGACACTATTACTATTAAATTCGTTCATCAGCTCTCCCCTCTTCAAAGCTAAAAAGGGAGACATATGTTTCTTCTCAGGATTCCTGTTTTCTTCTAAGCGCACTCACATTTTCTTTCAAACATTTCTGGAACTAAAATTATTTACTCAGTTTTTCTGATGAAACAGAGTTTTGACTAATCGTTGCTTATAACTAGTGGGAGGAAAACTATTTAAGTGCAGATACTGTGGATTCCAAGTTTATATTCTGTAGACAGATTTCTGATACGGTCCGTCTCTTATTTGTTCCATGTCCGAAAAAATGGAATTCATTGTTTGTCTTATGTTCCGTAGTAAACTTTATAGTCACACGACTGTAACATATACATATCATCACACAAAGCAAACATGCTATCAGTGTACCAGTAACACGCTAAGCTTTGATTAA
>CALYCZ020000178.1:0-17698 GCA_944470555.2 Heterobilharzia americana | reverse complement strand
AAACCAAACATTAGACCATACGGGTTGCTTCTCTTGAGTATGCAGTAAGCAAACTTCTCACAAAGTACATCTTTTCCTGCAGGTACGAGTAGCTGGAGGACAATGATAACGATAAGAAATGTAAGGTTATCATATGCTTGAGGGATTTTATAGCTGCTACCAACCATATGAAAGTAAATAACATAATCAGTGAGAAACTGAAAAATATGAAAATTGTTTGATTTTTTTTAAATATGCAGGAGTGACACAATCAAAAGAAATTTAATTCTGTGGAATCTTTTACTAGTTCATATATTTAGTGGCAGTAAACTAGATGAGTGGTAGCCGAATTCCATGGTTTGAGATATGTAGGCACTCGTCAGCATGTCCGAAATCAGCTAGTGGATAATGAAAACTGACTAGATTTGCGTACAGTCATGTACATAGTTAGATTTGGATAGAAACTGAGGGACAGTACAACCGCGTTTCCTAAAAGTAATTACAAGGAGTCGAGACTATGACTAGGTAGCCTACTTACTCCAAGTAAAAGTGAGTAAAATCCTCTTCAGTAGCACACTGTAAATGCATCACTTGGAAAGCTGTACGTGCACTCAATTCACTGATGCATATAAAGCTTGAAAAACTTTCTGTTTATTATCATTAGGTGGGACAAACAAATAAAATGTTTAGCAATCATAATGTTCATTTTATGTAGTCATACTATGCGATGTGGTCCTGAAACTGTTCATTGCAATTTCACTATGAAAAGATATGCAATATAACAATCTAATACATATAACTTTACGATGCGTATTACACGACATGTACTTCAATTACTGTCTTCGAAGATAAATGATTTCGATTTGGAGGATTGTGGTGATTCATCTACTGATTTCATGTTGGTATTCATCATGGACTGACATCAGTTGGAGAAAAATTGGAAATCTGGGAGAACTGGGCAGTTGTTTGTCCTAGGATGGGATTTCACACAAACCTCCAGATTGAATTGACCCAGTTCTCATTAGTGACTTGCTTCGAGAGGTGATTCTCGAAGTTCCAATGAGAAATGGTGACCATAGGGTAGCGAAGTTGTGTGTGTGGACAGTTAGTCAACAATGGCGTTGAATGGAGATCGCGGTATGTCGTGAACTGACAGAAGTTGGGTGTATGGACCGCTGACTTGCGATCCAGTTGCTCAGTGGTAACGTGCTGGTCACTGGACCTGAATGTCGTTGGTCGGTTCTCTGGTACGGTCGTTGGTGCGCACAGCTGAGGAGTCCCATATTAGTGTAGAGGGCATTGCTGATCAGAATGGATGTACGTAGTATATGTTGAGAGGGCAGCAGAAATCATAGGGAATTATTAGTAATGGGTGGAGATCCCGTCTGGAGAAACGCAAGATATAATGGGGGCGTATTAAGGACAAATCAAGACAGAAACAGGAGAGGAAATGAAGCACATTATGCAAATGACTGTCTGAGTGCAAGGTGTACCATATTTGATGAATACTGTACAAGATGTCAATAAAAGACATTCATTCTTTGTCTCCGTCTTCTCGTTTCCTACACTAGAAGTAAACAGCTGTCCAATGCCCCCAAGTTTCCAATGTTTCTCAAACTGGTGTCAGCCAATGATGATTATCAAGTTGAAATCAATATATGATTTTATTTGATGATAAACGAGGATCGGATAGGCAATTTTTGTGGTCTAACAGTTGTTACTTCACTGATGAGCATGAACGTAGAAGAATACCAATCAATCTATCCTTTATGGGTTATCGTTTGATAGTTTACCGAAGTGCTTATGTACTTTAGCGATTCGAAGTCTTATTGAAAAAGCTGTCAGTTGTTTCCTTCTATTGCGTTAAAGCGGTGATGGTGTAAGAATCAAGAATAAACGAAATAGGCTGACGAAGAAATTCACTCATGAAATTTACATTATTTTGTCCAGTGCATATTTTTCGTGTCATCCATTAATTAACTGACTTATGTTTACCACGATATTCAACTTGCTTACCAGGAAATGAAACAGACGTACTCTGTTCGAAAAAAATCATAGTGAGAACTTCAGCAAGTATGATCGGAACATACGTCTTTCAATTTGCATAATGCCTTTGTTCTTAAAAAATATGAAACATTCGAAAACTCTCTCTGTTTATACCTTTGGTAAACAAATGATCTGTTCATATAAATTATATTGCTTTTCATAAACCAATTACCTTCTGATTCCTTGAATATATATAAATAAACAGTGTGATTCAAAATTCAATGAACACAGTGAATCATAAGAAAAATATGATTACTTGGGAATGGTGTTTTTGGTTTGAATTTATTCTCGGCAACACGATTTAAAGAGTCGAACGATGTGAAGATGACAACGCTTGGGAAGAAGAGCAGTTGGGTAGATTGTCAATTAGCTTGGAAGGAGGAGGTGAGTTTCCGAAATAGAATCCTAAAATCAATTTATCAGAACTAATTGTAGGCGAACGCAAACACAGAACACAAGGGCAGGATATCATGATGTATTTTCACGCCCATTGTATCGATTACAGATAGCAAAACTTATTTTTAATGATATTCGGAAAAATGTATACAGTAAGCGAAGTGGTAGGAGAAAACTTCAACTTTAAATTTAAGGACTTCAGGAAAATGTTTTCGTAATCTCTATCGAACTTCCATTTTCATCGTTGAGGCGTTTTCTGAAAGCTGAATGGGCAGCATTTTTCCATAAAATGTCTCGGATATCTGCCAGTGTGTTCAAGACCAGTCAACTTCAGTGAACAACTGAAGTGGAAATGAAGTTTGAAAACATTATTTGATACACAGAAAAGTACTCAAGACTAAAAAGAGTAGTAAGAGCCTTAAGTAAAACTTGCCACTCTAAATATGTAGTAGTAATTTTAGAATAATTCCTGCGTCAGATTCGCTTTGTATTGCTGAATAGTGTGTAAATCTTATTGGGTAGATAAATTCGACGAAATCCTTGCTATTTTCATATGCGCCAAGAAATCACCCGTTGCGTTATAATAATTGTCAATACTATTTGTTACTACATATCACATTACCTTAAAAAATCCACGATGAACTGCAAAAGTGGTCATTATTTCTAATCAGTCAATTTACTTCATCCTTGCCTTTTGATTTTTGAATTTAGCTTAGCTTCTTTACTTCAAAAATATGAAGATTTTGGAAGTTGAAAGTTCCTTTTAACTATCGTGTTTGATAGGTGACGTGATGGGACGAGGGAGGTTACTGGTGCACATAGAACAATAGGTCTGGTGGTTCCATTTACTCTTATCTTCCTTGACTAACCTAATTTAATTGAGGAAGCTGAGCACTTGCACCAATTTCTTCTCCATATCTTAAAAAATAGGGATTCAGAAAGGGCTGTTACGGAAAATTAGTGAGATTTCCTAAATGAACGGCAAGGGGTTGTGATCTGACATAAATAAGGTAGTTTAGTATTTCACACTGACTTATCATGTCTCAAATAGTCATTAATTAAAAAACAGCAAATAATGAAGTCTGTTGGATGGAGTTCACGTTTCTTGATTCTTCGGAAGTAAGTAATACTGGTAATTTGCAAAGATTTGATGTATAATTCAAAGTTTGTGTAAAAATAAATTATGAAAAACTATCTAGTTCTAATAGCTTGGTCATAGTTTTTTTAATTTGCGAAACAGAATATATTCGACTTATGCACGCTGTTAACAGATTATTTTCCGACTAGCATTTGATGCAGGTTGCCATTTGAGGCCTGCTTAAATCTAAGGCTACTAAAAATATTTCACTGAATATTCTACATCAACTTACTTCTTTCCAACTCTTTGAAACATTCAAATCTGTCTTTACACCGTATTATGTACTCTCGTGAAGTTTTAGAATGCTTTTAACCAGCCATCATAGTAAGGTGGAGAAAACTAATCATGATAGATAGTGATGGGCTTCTAGATGTTCAACAGTATATCACATAACTGTGCCTAAAATAATTCACTTGAAATGTGGATTTTCGTACCGTCTGGACTATCGTCATCAAACTTAGGCATGTTTTTCTATTCATTCTCTCCTTCAGACCTGACAACAGCTGGTCGTTACTGAATAAGATTTCCAAAATTCCGATTCAGATTTATACTCTTGAGACAGAATGTCATAAGTCTAAATTGATCCTTCCATAGTTAATTTATGTGCTTGTCTACCCCTCTGTTGAATTAGTCATTCGACGAAGTGGACACCACTTCTTCTAGGATCCTGTTTTAATAGTTGATTACCTCAACATAAACCAGTACTCTAAGGAGATGTTTGTCCTTTACTTTTGTTCAGTACATTAAAAATTTCTACTCAGAAATTTAAAAAAAGACTGATTGAGCGAAGAAATATATTCCTTTTTAATTAAATCTTCTTCTTCTGTAGTGTCTTTTGAAGTGTTTGGGACTGGTGTGAAGAAAAAAGGAGATGGATGGGGTTCAAAGTCGTCTAGAATAAAAGAAACAGTAGCTTCGGTATCTGGAACTAAATGACACTTTTGCTTCACTTGACATTTATAGTTACATTTCAATAAGCTTGTCTCATGTTGTCTCTGCTTTTCAAGTAATTAAAAAAGGATACAAAGTTAAAAGCTGTCTCTTTCACATTCAAACGTACATATATATATATATATATATATTATCTACGTTCCCAGTTTTTATGCATATAACATGGGATCCAATTGTTTGTATAAATCTATGGGTTGTTTTTTAAAAATATACCCGGGTGATTTTGGTCATGATCAGGCAAATCACGCATTGACGGTATTAACAACTTGTTAGTTATACAATATAGTCAGAACAGATGATTATCGTCCTCTTCATTAAAAGATACGTGTCAATTATGGAGGACCAGAAAGCTAACTTGTAGGGCAGTTGTCTGATGGAATTATGTTAAATTCTCCAGGATATGATTAGTTTCTTGCTAATTTAGGTAATAAAGTGATGAATGATGATGTACCTAAAAGATTCATTAATCATTTACCCTGAAGGGAAATAAGCAATTCAATTTTAATTATTGTCCAATAATCCTTTCTCTTAAAGCTGTTGTATTGATAAAACAACTCACATGTTGAAAACTGTTGCACACCTAGTTTCATTGACATCACATGATTAGATCCAGATTATAAATTTGGCGTAATAGTGATGTCTATATGAATCAGTATTTCCTGTATTAGTTTATGAATAAATGGGTGTGCCTGTATTTTGCGGTGACCTACAATTAATACAGCCACTTTCCTGGAAAACTGAGTCATTTTGTCAGTCAATTTTTATACAGAAAAACAAATAGCTATATTTTACTTTGGATTTGCTTTGGATTTACTTTGGATATGCATGTTCTATGTAAGAAGATTATAAGAAACACAGTGTGAATTCACTGACGACATACTTCTGATTTTTCTGTCACAGGGAATAACATATACATTCTTAAGTAACTCCAAAAGCAAGTGACTGTAGTCAGTAAACTGTACTTGAAATATCATTCAGTAAGTAATATATTTGCTTTTAACGATATACCATGTTCTTTTTGCCTAAATGGAAAATAGTGATAACTTAACCTGTATTTTTTGTCCTTCCATCTCCCACCTTCATTTTGGACGACATGTTTCAGCCCCTTTAGTGAAATTCACCAGTGTCTAATGTATTGCATTCCCTCTTCTTGTAACACCATCCACCCGACATGTGATCAGTCTACTAACAAAGAGTGCCTTTGCTTATGTGTAGAGCAATATAGTATAACCATCATTTTGGAAAAGTTTAATCAACCAAGTACATGATTGAATATTTCCAAAACTGTTATGCAATTTAAATGTTGAATTTTCATGTGACGGTCACTGACGATGATGAAGTTACTATGTATTAAACTCACGGCCTTTCACCGTTTTATATTTCCAAATATTACATGTATTAACTATCATCTGCTTATAAAACCTACCAAGGAACTTAGCCACAAAATGTGTTGGCTACCGAGCAGTAGTAATGTGGTTTTTGCATATTCATGATCACATTTCACTTTGAATAGTAAATGTTTCATTGGAAGGTTCGGTTTACTAGCATTCACAAGCCTAATTTCATGATTTTCTATCCATATGCAAGGATATTTCACATTGACACATTAGATATCTCAAGTGGTTTAGATCCCCTTATAATGGTAGTTACTTTTATTTTATGCAAAGATTTATGTTCACTGTTTATTGGTATTTAGGTTACTGCATCTAGTGCAGAAAATGAGGCTAATCAGCAACAGCTCCTTTGTAAGAATATTTGAAGTTCTGGCTTATTTATGAACTAACTATATTGAGAAATAGGGGTTAGCAGGTAAACGTATTCCAGTTTGATTTGTTCATTTTGGTATCTTGCTTTGCAATCATACGCTGAAATAGGAGGTGATACGCGCAGTGAAGCTTTGTAAGTGACTTAATTTCTCAGTGTAATGAGGTTAGCAGTGCAGTAACTCCATGTTTCTCAAATGACAGCAAGTCCATCACAAAATAACACGGCACTGCATCTTTGCACACAATATGAAAGTGCTGACTAAATTGTAAAAACAGTTAAATTGAAAGCTTCATGAGAACATTAGCGCTTAAATTCAACCATTTTCTGATGCAATCTATGAGTAGGTTGTCAGTTAGAATACTCTCGAACAAGGTAATAATGTCTTGTTGCGAATCACATTGATTCGATAACTTGCAGTTATATCAGCTAGTTGTAGGAGAAGAAATAAGCTTTGGAGCCCAATACGGTTGGCGCATGGTAAAGGGGAGTCTGCAGTTGTCGCCATCATGAAGAGTGAATTTTTCATTCATCAGACATTCAACGCAGAGTGGATGCCAAAAAAAAAGTAGACTGAAGCATAGAATTATACACAATCGGTAAACCAGAATGTTTGCCTTTTGCAATTCACTAAGTTTACATGCCCACCAATCTAACCCAAGTTAGTTGAGTGACTACAACTGAAATGGCATGTTACATTACATTGGTTACAGTTAGTTCTTTCAACCAGGATAAGAATAACAAATTATTTTATCTTTTCTGATCTCCAGAGATGTATTGTTCCAAATCTTGTCTGCATTCTTTTGTGCAGTATAAACAGTGTTTCATGACCTTGGTAACTGACTTTCACTTTTTATTTTTCGAATTACTCACTATACATACATGCATACACTTTTGACAGTTCATTCACCTTAAATAAGATGATGCATTCGGAAATTGTCTACACAGTGAATGATCCTTGAAGTCGAAATTGTCTGGATGTGCCACTTATGAGTTCGGTCCTACAAGAGTGAAGCGGCCGGCTGCAGCTTATATCACTCTGATCTTCCAAGGAAAGCTTACGGATCAGTATGAGGTGATTCTAACTATTCACGTTCCTTAATGGCAGATATGATCCCTTTACCTATTATCATAGTTCGCAAACTGACTAGATATAGATGGAAATAATAACCTCTGCGTCACATTCATTTACTTTTGTATCCGAAGGCATTCAGTCTGTGCTTCATTCTATCACTGATCTGTATATAATACTTTCCCACCAAGACGTTTATTGTAAAAATGAGAATTTGGTACCATCTTGACAAATTCATAGTATATAGTATTCAACTATCTCTGTTTATCATTTCCGTCACATAAGGCCATTCATGACTAATGAAAAGACATGAAATTTATCGATTTGTACTATCCTAAGAACCATTTACTTACCTTAGTTCATAATTACTACGGTGAACGTTCTGCATAAACACACAGACATTTACAGTCATTTTGCGTACCTAGTAGATATGATGTGATGTCTGTGATACGACTCTTCCCAAGTAGGACAATAACCAATATTTTTAGTGGAGGTATTCATGTTGTGTATCTAAGGTAGAGAGAGTTATGTTGCCTAGATAACAGGCCTATCACAACGAAACAAACTAACAAAATAATCAATTGAGAGGAATTTTTGTTAGTGGTAGTTTTCAGGAATTTATTGATTTGAAAGTAGTTTTCATCACTGATTGGCATAACTTGGAGAAATATTGAAAACCTAAGAACACCGAACAGCATTTCACTCTATTTTGGTATTCGTCGGCAGTGGAATTCATGAGCTGTGAGGCTAACCCACTTGACAGTGTAATGGATTCTCATTGACGATGTCACATGAAAGTAGCACTGAATCTCAAATTGGCAGGAGTAAGAAATAATAGACCATTAGATTCTTACCCAGTAGCTGAATTCTAATGCAATTACCATGAAAATAACGGTTACCCAGTCTACCCTATGCGAAATCATGGGTGGGCGCTGCTGAAGCGTTTTAAGTCAGGCTGTCCAGCTCAACCCAGTTAGTATTCATGTTTCGCCGAATGATGATAAAGCTTGGTGAAAATCATCTTCAGTTCGAAATATACTGATGAATTAAAACGCGTTGGTGTTACCTGTTATCGATGAGTGTAGATCCTTTTTGAATGATCATGTACACAAAGAAAAGCTTCAGTAATGTTATCTCCATTGTGTCTGATCCTAGTCCACATATCTAGGACAGTTGGTGGCGAATGGCACCAGTAATATTTCAACCCACTCCGTAAGCATTGCCAAGATATATGGATGGTACATTTACCGTGTTGAAATTCTAACATACACACAGTTTCTTCATTCATATTAAAACCATCTTAAGTAGAATCCAGTGCATTTATGGAATATAAGATGAACTCTGTGTTGGATTGTAAATACAAAAGGAAGAAGCTGCTGTGAACATCAATGAATAGGAAAAACAATCACGTTTTAATACGTGCTTGAAATTCACTTCACTTCATCTCACCCATATCTTCTGAGGTGAGCTTAGTGAGATGATCGAGTAAACCAGTAAGGAACCTGATTTGTTAATCAAAATATCTGAAGCACAATTCAACGTATTTAAGCTATTTTAACGCTCAGTAACTACCGTTCAGAGCTCATAAAAAAGTTTATAGCGATTCAAGAGTGTAAAACAGGTAGTAATGCAGGTAATAATTGCAACAAAAACAAACGATAATTCAAAGCCTGTGAAGTGTTGTTATTCGGGGGTAGAACACGGAAACTTCGCATATTATTCTTAGATTAATTGAAATTAAGGCGGCAATTTAGCAAACGGTTACACTGAGGGAAATTGTGCAAGATAAATAACTAGTACATCAGACCAGAAAAGATAACTGCACCCATTAAACACCATGTTACTTTGGTCAGGTCAAGTGTTTAGGTCAGAAATGCCGATTTGAATCGGTCAAAGTATTGGAACACAAACTCCAGCCAGACATGGCGAATCATATCCTACGATGACCTGAAATACAGTAAGAAGCTCAGCTATCTCTCTATATGCTCTGATTCATGACCAACATATAGAGTGGTGTCGAGTGGATGTTCTTAAATCTTATATGGGTAGGTGTGACCAAGGTTTGATTATAAAAACTTAGCTCATTGAATGACAACGGAAATGAGTCGTTAGACACTGTAGATATCTGGAAAATTCTACTACATTATGTACTGAGCAAGAAGGATTTGCAGAACAATACAACTTAGGCTTAAGTGCTTTGTAACCCCTTTGATACAATTTGTGAGCAATCATTTATGCTCTAAATATCATCCATAGATTCTGTATCAGTGTGAGCTGCCTCGAAAGAATGTGATCTACTACAAAATTATCAAGTATACTACAATATTCGGTTGTCGCATAGGTGATTATAGTTTAAACTAGAAATCACTTTCGATTTCTTCGGTACTTCTTGGCTGTTCACTAGGAAAGTTTTGTTGAATTATTCTCATGACATTAATCTTACTCATAATAGTCAATCTTCAAATTGAGCGTGGGGGATGAAACGCACTTCAACAAATGTTCATTTTAATTAGTCAAGAACTTACATGTTTGCAGAAACCAATAGCTGCAATGTATTTCATTTCATTATCTTCGACCACACACAAATTCATGAAGTCATAATCTTAAAATGAATAATAACGACGCTGTTCAACATTGATTACCAATTATATAGTAGGCTATCTGCTCAACCTATGAGTTAAGATGTTTGTTGATATTTGTTCAGAAATATGAACTTTATTGTCCTATACACATTTGGAACTAGTGCCATACAATAAACTGAAACTGTCATATCCTTCAAGCATGTTCATTCCTGTTTCACTTAAGTTGGTTAAATGAATGGAGTATAGAAAACAGCACATTATGCAAGTGGAAATCAGCAGGGTAACTTAATTATTCCGATCCTACACATGTATAGAGATTGTAGGATGGATCTCAGAGTTCCTGGAAAATACAATTTGTAGACCGTTCACCCCTCCAAGCAGAATAGTACTTGTTTCGAAAAGAATAAGGATTATGCAGTCTACATCCTAGTACGACTTGAGTCATCACCATTTTCTGGTGAACTGTGCAGAATATATCCATATCTATTTCCAGATTATTAAGACAGTATTCGGTTGTCTTAGTGTGAATAAGTTATCAACGTGCTCAGTAGATTGTACGACAGGATATTCAGTTATGAGAGGGATTCTGGATAGCGAAACCTTCTTTTTGCGCTAGATAAGCTTCATTTATTTCACTTCTTGGGAAGTGACTTCAGAGAAATGAAACATTCGAATCTTCTCAGATTTCTGAATAATTCAAAACTTGATTCTTGCTTGCACGTAAAATGTCCGTTATAGTTTCACCCTCAAAGTTCAATAGGCTAACTGCAATTAGGTGGAAATGTAGGTATACAATATTTTATTGCTCAAACTATCAGGAATCAGAAACAGTATCATCTTCAATATCATGTTTAGCATACAAACATACCGAAAATATACAGCTGTAAATTTACCAGGTGGAACACAGTCTTCTGATCTCTCATTTACATCGCACCAGACGAAAACGCTTACTTGGTTGACAGACTTCGACTGATGTTTAGCAGTAAGGAACAGACAGTTACATGGGTCACCTACCTACTGGTGATCAACCTGTGTGTATAATTCAGTCCTATAAGACATCGGTCGCGGTCTGAATAGCTTAGTGGTAAACACTGTGACTTCATCATTAAGCGGTACTGGTTCGAATCACCGAAGGATAACCAGTTTCCGTATTTTTGCAGACAAGCCTTGTTAATGAGCTCCAACAAGCGTAAAACCTAGGTCCAGAGCTTCATCTTTACTGATTCACACTATCTAACACCATACACAGCAATATTAGTTGTGCAGTCTCATGCAGCATACACTAGGAAATCTTGCGTGTAGTGGCATGGGAAAGGGTTATATGAGTCTACTTCTCATCATTTTTCTCAGTATAAATGGTGATTGTTTCTTCAAATAAAAATGGATTGCTCAGTCGAAGAAACAGGTTGGAGTGACTTTAGAGACTACCCTAACAAGTGCTGAAATAACTAATGAGACAGTTTTTATGTTTCAACAAGGAAGTTGGTTTTTCACAAAATACCGAACGGCAATTGGGTGCTTTAGCAGTTGTTAGGGTGGCCTTTAGAGTTACCCACAGATTAACGCACATTCTTTCATCTTAGACATTGTAATGTGGAGAACTGTTTATGAGGAGCAGTCTTTTATTCTCACCACTCAATTCACAAAACGGAAAATGTATGAAAACCTCTAGGGGATTCACCTATATGTTAGATAGGATAGTTGACAGTCCTCTTCGTTAACTGCAGACGCGTATTCAGTTGTACGTAACAGTAGCGGAAGCCGAGTAACTTCAAAGGCCACCTAAGCAACAAGTGAAAGGATGAATTTAATAGCCACTTTAAAGGCCATCCTGAAACTGATGAAACAGCCAACCACTTTTCTCTATTCTATGAAAAGTTGTCCTCCTAGCCAAAATGACACAACCTGATTGGCTATTTTTTTAACTGACACGGTGGCCTTTAAATTCGAATGACTTTAAAGGCCACCCTAGCAACTGCTGAAATAACCAATCAGCTTTTGGCGTTTCGAGTGGCAAGGCAGTTATTTCTAAACAGAGAAAGCTTATTTATTGGTTATCTCAGAAGCTGTTGGGGTGGCCATGAAAGTCACTACCGGAAATATCCAATTAGGTTTCTCCACTCCGACTGGAAATGTAGATTTTCGTAAAATATAGAAGTTTAACTGGTTATTTTAGTTGTTGATAGGGTGGCCATTAAAGTCAGTCCAAGATAAACAACCAGTTAGAACTCTATTTTTTTGAAGATCTACCTTTCAAGCCGAAATACAGAGATCTAAGAACTACTTGGATGAAACAGCTGTCCAGTGCTCCCAGATTTTCAATGTTTCCCTAAATGATGTCAGTCCATGATGAATACTATCTCTAATTGTTTGTTTCAGTTGTTGCTAGGGTGGCCCTTGAAATAGAGTGACTTTAAAGGCCACCCTAGCAACTGACGAAACAACCAATCCTGTTTCTCTATTCTACGAAAAATTGTCTTCTCAGCCGAAAGTTGCGACCTGAAAAGTTATTTTGGCAGTTTTTAAGATGGTCTTTAGTATCTCACATAATATCGCTCACGAAAACTGATCAGGTGGATGAAGTCATAAAGGACGGTCATGAGTTCATTGTGTCCATATTCCCCACTCATTGCAAAATAATCAACACCTGGCGGTTCTCAGGGAAATCAACTTTCAAGGTAATTACATGCTGTGTCAGTACACAAATCTCATTCAGATTTATGCACTTACACATAATAACGCTTACTTTCCAAGACACAGTTCTTTTGGCTACCTACCTTTTGAAAAGTATTAGCTGCATGATGTAAATAAAAGTCTGAAACAATATCCTTCACCATCAATCGGCATTCAATTAAAGTTCAAGATTTGAAAACAAGTATCTGCTCTTTGTGTGATAAACGTTTACTTTATGTGTGGATACACAATCTTTTGAGTGAACAGTCACAGAAATAGGTTGTTTAATACGTCGAAGAATACAAGAATAATACTGTAGAGACAATAATTGATCCCTTCACATACCCAACGTAACTCTTGAATTCTGCTTAGAGCCGACTGGTTGGTTGTGAAGTTCTGTACAGTATCCATTAGTAATTAGTGAAATGTCTCAAGAGGGTTTCATGTTTTACGCAATCTAAAATTTATCCAAGACTTCCAGTAAAAATTATGCTGCAATCTCTCAAATACATTATCAAAAATCTTGATAAAAGATCAGATGAATGCAGGTGTTTATGAAAACTCACAGTAGTATATTTACTTGTCAAAAACGAAACAATGACAATGAGACCGAAGTGGTTTCACTTGAGAATACAAGTTCCTTCCTCAGAGCACATTGAGGAACAGAACTGAGGGAAAGGCTTATTTTCAAAACTTATGTAAGCAATTAACTGACTGGAATCCACCCTACCAGCGACTACAAAAGAAGGTAGTTCGACTCTAGGTTAGTCGATACTGTTAATCAGTACCTTATGTCGCAGATTCCTGAGTCCAGAAACTTGTGTGAAGTGCAGCACGCTGCAATAAAGTACTTGAGGAACACCTATTTAGTACAAGCGGATAAAGGTTCAAGTGTTGTCGGCATGAAAGGGAAGGTTATCTTTTCAACATTAAGTGAATTATAAATGACACATTGAGATTGGAAATCGACTCTCAGGACAAAAACATGACAGATTCAACGTAAAACATGATTTAGAAAATACTAAAAGAACAATAGAAAAAGAATTTTGTCATTAACTGTACATAAAGCTAGTTGGATCTCGTCTGCCTACATTGCTCCGTCCACCTTATACATATAAACAGAATGTTCCATTAAGACCCAAGTAATATTGACCTATACTACATTGCATTGACAAGTTAGTGGAGTGGAAATCGGAGTCCATGGCACCATGGACTTCCGAATCTTTGATTCCTCAACAATGTTTCGGGTGATACGATTTTGGTTCTTTTTTATCTCCGGATATATTATGCTTTGATAAAACTATTTTAGTGTTTAGACTATCCTACACTTCATTTTTACATAAACACTCTTCCAATCACTTTTCATCCTGATAATAAATATCCTTAACATTCCTTCTATGTTTTGAATATCTTCAAAATGAATTTACCTTTCTCATAGCATTTTATATTGAACACAGATATTCCCTCTTATATCTGTATTCTGGGGAGCGACTTATGTATCATTTTATTTCACTGTATTGTGTTGTTATATGTAACAACTCATTGAACATTTTTTTGTTTAGTTGTACTGACAAAAACCTTTTGCTCGCTCATTGACCAATACAACATCCTGATATATACTTCGCGTTAACTCCTGATATTTACATTGTCTGACGCAGGTGGATCAGCAGTGTCGGGAATTATAAATAGGCGATAGTGTATCTGGACACGTGTATATATGTACTGAGAATTTCTCCGGCTGCTTTATGGTATGCATTGACAAACTTGTTTATGGTATTTTTCCCACTCTTATTCTTTTAAGTTCTTAAAAACAAATTTTTTTGCTGTACCAGTACTTATCTCCTTAAACTGTCATAATCAAGACTTTTCGAATGTAGGGTCCGTAGATGCCATCAATCTACCTATGCCTTGTTTTATGCCTAATGACCCGCAGTTGTGGTTTGTCCGTCTAGAACATTTCTTCGTGGCCAATCATATAATTTATTATTATAATTACTATTAGTCCCTTAGGTTCCTAGTGGAACATAGGGCTTCAGTAGCACGTCTCCAGTGAACTCTGTTCTCTGAAATTTTTTGAACCTGACTCCACGACAGCCCAGAAGCTCTCATTTCCTCCTCGCACAATCTCCTCCATGTCACACTCGGGCTTGCAACTCGTATCTTCCCATGGGTGGTCCACTCGAGGGCCTGACGCGTGATATCCCCAGTCGGCATTCTCAGTGTATGCCCAATCCGCCTCCACTTCCCTCTGCACATTTGTCGGGTGATAGGTTCTTGGTTGGTTTGTTCCCAGAGCTCCTTGTTGCTTATTCTTTCTGGCCATCTGATCTTCAGTAACGAGACAGCGTAGGCAGTTGTTGATGAATGTCTGTAGTTTATTAGAAATCCCTTTCGTAACGCGCCAAGTCTCTGAACCATACAGAAGCACTGCCTTGACGTTGGTGTTGAAAATCCGGATCTTGTTCCGCATGCTGAGTGCAGAAGATCTCCACACTGGTTTCAGGCTAATGAACGCCTGTCTTGCTTTTCTGATTCTGACTTTGACATCCTCGTCTGTGCCATCGCCGCCTGTAGTTGAAACAGTGCTGCTCTACCTAGATAGGTGAAGGAGGCTACTTCCTTTAGGTTTTTGTCGTTGATGGTGATTGGAGTTTGTTGTCGGTGGTGTTGTTGGTTGGGCATCTTCATCACCTCTGTCTTCTCTATATTCACTTGAAGTCCGTCTTCGCTGCCTCACCTCTTCTGCAAACTTGTTAGTTTTCGCCTGTAGATCTTCAAGTTTGTGTGACATCAGGCACAAGTCATCGTTGGCGAAATCCAGATCTTCTAGGTTCTTTTCCGCAGTCCAGCGTATCCCCCTCTTCTCACTCCCCACTGTTTGCTGCATGATCCAGCCGACCAAAATCAGCAATATCATGGGGGATAGAAGCAACCTTGTTTCACTCCTGTCTTCATTTCAAAAGCATCACTGAGCTTCCCATTGTGAATTGCTTGGCATGTGGTGTCTTCATATAGTTGTTGAATGAGGCTGTTAAAGGTTTGTGGTATTCCGTAGTATTGAAGCAGTTTCCAAATTACCTTTCGGTCGTCGCTGTCAAAGGCCTTCTCAAGGTTGATAAAGTTGAGGTAGAGAGTTGACTGCCATTGCATACTCTGTTCTATGATGATGCATAGTGTAGCGTTGCAATTTGGTCCACACATGATTTGTACTTCCTGAAGCCTGCCTGTTCCGGTCGTAGTTTTGAATCTAGCACGTCCTTTAGCCTCTCCAGGATGATGCGGCTTAATATTTTGCTTGCTCTGGGTGGACAGGAGTGGAGCATGATTCCGCGCCAGTTCTTGCAAACACTGAGGTCTCCCTTCTTTGGGAGTTTGGCAAGGTAACCCTTCTTCCAATCACCAGGTACCTTCTCTTGCTTCCCCACCTTCTACAATAGTGGTGTGAGCATGTCCACTGTTGTCTCTGTGTCTGTTCTCAGTGCTTCTGGCGAGATCCCATCTGGTCCTGCTGCTTTCCCGCGTTTCAGTAGCTTTATGGTGTTCAGGACTTTGACTTTTGTTGGAGGATTTATGTTCACCTGTAGTTCAGCGGCTGTAGGTGGTATTTCTGGATGAGTGCAGGTGGTGGTTGAATCTAGAGCTTCTCGAAGTGGTCGGCCCATTGTTTCCTCTGTTTCCCTTCTTTCGTAATTAAATTTCCGTCATCATCTTTTATTGGTTTTGTCTGCGTTGATCTCTTCCCAGATAGCAACCTGGTTATTTGATAATGTTGTCAGGTCTCTCCTACCTGCAGCCTGTTCCGCTTCACTTGCCAGTGTTTCGTAGAAGTGTCTTTTGTCTTTGCGTGCACTCTTCACTTCTTTGTCCAGTGTTTTATACATTGTGCTCAGTTCATCTTGTCGTTGAGCATCCTTGCACTGGTTTATCTTCTGCTTCACCATCCTCCTCTCCCTCCTCTATCAGCTTCCATGTATCCATTGAGATCCATTCCTTATCTTCTTTCTTCTTTCTTCCTAATACGGCTGTGCAGGTTTCTTTCCACACCTCTTTCAAAGACTTCCAGTGTTCTTCCACACAGGTTTCTTCAGGGATGTTCCTCGATATCTCCCATTTTGTCTTGATGGCTGCCGTGAAGATTTCCTTTGCGGTTTCGTCCTTCAGTTTCTGAGTGTTGTACTTGAACTGCGGTCTATCACCAGCTTCTTGAAGGCTTTTAACTTGAGTTGGAAGGGGGTTCCTTGCACTAGACAGTGAGTGGTGTGAACCTACATCTGCTCCTCTTCTTGACCTTGTGCCAAGTAGACTGCATCTCCATTTTCTTGAGATTGAGATGAAGTCGATCTGATTTTTAGTGTGCCCTGGTGTCTGGTGAAATCCATGTCGCTTTGTGGATATCCTTGTGCTTGAACACACTGCCTACTGCAATCACCAAATCGTTGAATGCACAGAATTCTGAAAACAATTCTCCATCCTCGTTCATCACCTCACCGAGCGCTTCTCGGTCCATGGTTAGTTCCCTTCCTGTGTTGTGTGCTCCCATTTGGCATTCATGTCACACCACCCATTAGAATTTGATGTTGTCGACTGAGGTCTTGTCCAGTGTTGATTGCAGTTGTCTGTAGAATTCCTCCTTTTTCTCTTGCTCTGTATTATTTGTTGGTGCGTAGCATTGTATGATTGGGACCTTCCTTCCTTTTGAGTTGAATCTTGCTGTCATGATCCTGCTGCTGGAGGAGATTGGTTCCCACTGCATGAGGGCCTTCGATGCTGTTGGGGTCATCATGATAGCCGCTCCCTCAGTGTGCTCGTGGTTGTCATCTGGGTGACCGGAGTAGATTATTGATTCTGCAGTTGACAGTTTGGAGAGTCCACTCCCATTCCATATGCTTTCACAAATTCCAAGCACTTCAATGTGATACCTCCTCATCCCTTTTGCAATCTGGACTGCCTTGCTGGGTTCAAACATGGTGCGGACATTCCATGTCCCGTGTCTACTTTCGCTTTTATTGAGAGAGAGAAGACACATCGGCCAATTGGCTTCCGAAGGCTCTCACCAACTGGTGTCATTTCGCCTCTCCGATTCCAGCGAGGAATAAT
>CALYCZ020000177.1:0-45028 GCA_944470555.2 Heterobilharzia americana | reverse complement strand
CGACACTTTACCGATCCTGTAGGTTTTCTGCTCCCCGAGCTTCACTCCTACTTATAATGGCCACAGAACCTAGGATATTAGGCATCATTTCTGTTCATGTTCATTTCAATCACAAAAGGTTTCTCCAGGCAGCCATATGAATCAATGGTTCATAACTGTCTCATCATTGTAATTACACTGGCTGCTCACTAGAGTTTTCCTTGTTCTACTACAAACTCAGCTGAATTATAGAAGCGAGAGTTATGCTGATTATCGATGAGACTATTCGGGAAAGCCGTGGTTCGGCAGGCTAGTGTTATTGAGTCGGTGTGATGATAGAAGATGAAATGAAAACCAGAAATGTGGGAGGATTCGAACCGGTGACTTCTGAGGTAACGAGCTGCATAATCCCTCTGTTTAACAGATCATAAGTTTACTTCAATCGCTTGGGATTTTGTCCTGCTACAATCAATACTTCGCATATCAGTCTGTCAAGCTACAACTATGTCGAACAGTCTCATTGATAAGGTTATTTGTACAACATTTAACTACATTTATGTCACTGTAAGCTAAATTAATCTCTTAGCAATGGCGAAGACAAGATTATTCCACATGAAATACGGGGATATTTGCGTATCCTATAGAAATTATTTTTTTTTTGAACATATCCACAGGTAATTCTGTCCATCCTTACGAGATGCATCAAGCAGAATAAAAGCCTAAGCCATCCAAAGATAAACTTTTATGATAATCGTCCATTGTTCTCCTAGCTTTCGGGGTTTGTTGTTGAACGAGTTGTCACCAGGCTAGGCCACTTCACCAGCATTTGTTTCATTAACTCTTCTATGTGAAGTGACAAGCTTGAAAGCTCAGAGAACGTCAAGTAATGACTTCCGTCATCCTGAACTACAGATCTTCTTTACTATCTCATACTATTTAGATGATTTCTTTCAAGTAGTCAAGAGGAAATCCAGGTCAATAAAAGATGGTTAAACCACGTAGGTTTATTCAAAACATTAGGATCAGTTGCGCTACAGTATGCATCTTACAGCAGCATACTGCTTAAAAGCAATGAAATAGGTCTTCGAGGTGTCAGGAAATCTAGAAAAAAATTGAATTTATTTCTCCTTTTGTGCTTTATTTGATTATTTATTCATCTACTTCTTTGTAAGTGAAAGAAATAAAAATCATCATTAGTCCTTAACATGGAAATAAAGAAACTCTGCATGATCCCACAAATCCAAGTATAAGACATTATCGCATAATATTATAATCCAACTTCTTTAATAATGAGAAAGTCAAACTTTTCTTTCACTTTATTTGTCAGTAGGTATATTTTACAACAGAATTAACAATGTCTATTCACTGGAGTGCTCGAACAAGTGTTAACCATATTTGAATACCTCTAGTCATTCTTTAAGAAAACCATATGAAAGTATAGCAAAAGAGTTCAAGAACTATTGAGAAAAAGTGCAGTATTTTTCAATTATTTATATTGTATTTCAGCTAATGGATGAAAAACTCTAAAGATACAATATTTCATAATAATGTACATATTATTCATGGATAGTGGCTAGTAGTGGAATCCAGGATACTTATTTCCTGTTACCTCGGACTTGTCAACCGGATGCATCGGCACTCCCATGAATGATGTTACCACCCAACTTCGAACCCGAGACCGATCGCATCAAACTGTGAATCGTCATCTAGCAGGCTCCTGAGTCATAATGGCCACTACTTGTGTGATGAGTATAGCTCATGACATAGGAATTACATATTAGTGTTCTGAAGTCACTTCCATAATGAGAAAGCCACATGAAATAAACATGAAGAAGGACAATAGGTAGTCTATCTTAACATATGTAAAAGTTTTGAGTAATACATTGTCTATACTTTGTAAAATCTGTTGGCGTTTCGATCACAATCTGCCTTCGAGAGGATTATCTTCATCATAGGCTGATTTATATATATATATATATATATATATATATATATATATATATATATATATATATATATATAGTTGAGGTGAATGCGCATGATTATATGCATTAGATTTCTAAATCTTCTCACTTTGGTGATATATCACTGAAATCGCTTGAAAGTAAGTCTTCAGCATGTAGACAACTGATATACCTGCACAGTTAACTGTCATACATTACCTCATTATTTTGATATTTGTACTCCTCTAAGAATGAAAAACAAAAAAATTAGCTCTTACTAACTTTCTTTAGTATATACAAGTAATAACTTTATTAAGGTATTAGAAAAATGTGATTTAATACGTCAAACATGAAGTATGGAGTCCAAGCACGTCAGATTTACCAGTGACAATAACATTCATCCATGTGATTGAATTTTGAATTCGTTAGCACAGATATTTGTGCGTAATTAAGGAATCAAAGTAAAATGATGATGCCTCTGAATATGTGGTTCTAGTTCTTATTAAGTAGAAACCAGCATACACTGACTCGAAACTGCATAATTTTGAATTTGATTTGAGGGATTAAACTTGATCAAATAACATTCCTTTTAACTTTAAAGATCTTCTGAATGATATCATTACTTTCAAAAGTGATTCTGTGTTCTGTTAGTATGGAATGACTAACTTTTCTTATTTTTCCAAGAACAGCTACATTCCTTCAAGGTTAGATTGAATTTATTCACTGTTTCTTTATCCTAACCTTGATCTGGCGGGAAATTTAACTTATAAATGCTGAACTATGATTTGTGCATTTCACTTTATTAAAGGCAATCAAATTGTTAAACTAAAGGGATTTTGTCTAAAAGGACTTTGATTTTATGCAGAACACATTCGCTGACCATTCTCTTAATCTCATTTAAGGTGTTCAGTTCATATGGGATGAGACATTTCACTGTCTATCATTTGGATGCTTTCTTCGGTTATGTTTACTGCAATTTTCAGTTCCTCAAGTGAATTTAGCCAACCCTTTATATGTTGTAAACATTTTCATTGTATTCTTGACTTTTTCTTCATTTTATCCTTAAGGAGAATGTGTGACATTCTTCGAAGTCTGGGAAATGGTGAATTAAAGCCTGAACCGTACTCTGATTGTGTCATTTTCCTGAAAGTAGGATGCCTATCAACTTGTTGGCTAACTAGGTAAGGAAGCGAAATGGCTAAGCGTTGCGTGATCCTGTTCCTGAACTAACAGTGAGAAATATACGCTCAGTTTTCAGTCTAAGAATATACGGTTCACGTCATGCTTCAATACTAAATATATTAGATTTATATGGGTTTAAAAACGTTTGTTACAAACTAGTTCGTTGTTATAGCTGCCATTATCAATTTACTGACATGATTTTCCTTACAATTCGAATTAATTAATACCTAAGTAAATTTTCAAAGCCTCAGTGATACCATTGGTATTTAGTTATCTTTTAGTCACAGTTGTGTTTCAATTTCACAAACTGGATACTTTATAGAACCATCGAGTTCTAACTCCGTTCATTCAAGTACAAACGTCTGGGATTCATCGCTCCAAAAATCATGCCTTCTCCTGAAAACACGGAACTCGGTAATCTCTACTAAACCGGCAATTAATGGCTGTAGCTTACTCAGTATCTTTTCAGGTACCTGAGTGAGAAGTCATCTTCTATGGTTGAGATAACCGGAGGTTATCAGCTATTCTTACATCTATGTATGTCCATAGCTTTCATTAGATCATTAACAACCTTCCATATTCTTGCCTTCATTTTATTCTTCCAGTTCTATAAAACATGGCCATTTAATGTGAATTTTATAAAGAGGCTTTAGGTGTTCAACCATCATTGCCTTCGTGTAACCACAGTGTCAGTAATGCATCAGTCACAGTGAGTTTTTGCTTGAAAAGTTACGTCATTTGGTTAGCGTATAAAGCCTTGATCAACTCAGTTGGCTGTAATCTATGTTACGTATGCTTTTACTGTATTGCGCAATGTTGAGTGAATGTCTGTTTGGCCTGTAAAAACTTCAGAGACGACCAATCTAGGATTAAGTATCAATCAATGAAGATTTTGACTACTGATTTGATTTTTTTAGAGAAATATGGACTATCGAAATCAATGGTCAGAGACTTCTAATGACATTGCAGTGAATCGACATAGGTGGCGTAGATCCATCCACAAGCTATCTTTCCCTTATTCGTCATGCAGAATTTCGATACTATTTTCGATTCTCTTCAACTCTTTTTATGACCATTTATGATGAGTTTTATTTTCTTGTTTCTCTACCTTTCATCTTGTTGCCTTCTATCTTAATGTGCTAATTTGAAGTTTAATGACAAAAGCTTACACTTACGCCCCATAGTGATACTGACTGATTGATTTGAATGCATTGAATATTCTCATGTAGACATTTAGAAAAAAAGACTGATTGACTGAAGAAATGTATATTCCTTTTCAATTAGATCTTCATCTTGAGCTCTACACTAACATGCACTAATAGTTTTACAATTTAATCAAATTACCAATCACCTGGTGATGTTTCGCAAATAATAATGTAAATAATCAATAGAGTTACTAAAATTGGAAATATGAAACAAGCTATTCTTAGGTGAATGGAGTGATTTTGATGAGTGTTCAGTCATCCACAGTAAGCCATTACGTAATAATGAGAGACCGAAATGAATATTGATAGAAAGAAGAAGGGGAAGAGGTGTACAAAAGGAAACTAGAAGTTACATGATGTTGACGATTACAGTAATGAAAGTGGTCGAATATACTTCTTTTGGATACAAAGGTTAGGTTTGTGAAGGTGGATTGCAATCGCCTCTGCTGTTTGAAGTAAGCAAGTGCGTAATCCATGATGTAAATTAATTGTAATCTGATGGGTAATTTTGAAGGCTTTTCTAGTAACCACTTTATGTCCTGTGTCAAATAAGTGGGCAAATATGAAGTTCTTTATAGTTCTAATTTGTCCCTTGTTCAAGCATGATGTGTAATGCTCAGAAATTGGACGATGGAACTGCCTCATTGTACGTCCAATGAAACTAGCTTCACAGGAGCAGTTGAATTGATAAATGCACATAGAAGTGGCAGAATCAGGTAGTTTGTGTTTATTTTTTGCACCTCAAATCGGGTGGTTGTAGAAGGCGGGATATAGTTTAGCGGCTGGGAATGCATTATGCAAGATTCTTTTTATGTATTGAGTGATGACCTCACTGGCAATATCACTCTTGAATCTCAGCTTCAAGAAGATTTGCTTCTTAGAAACTGTTGGCGTTGTTTTCTTAACCCTCGTAATATTCATGCGCTAAGTGACAAACTTGTCTGGGTAGCCATTCCTACTA
Organism: Heterobilharzia americana; assembly: GCA_944470555.2. Lineage (NCBI taxonomy): Eukaryota > Metazoa > Platyhelminthes > Trematoda > Strigeidida > Schistosomatidae > Heterobilharzia > Heterobilharzia americana. The sequence goes on along the minus strand of CALYCZ020000177.1, from coordinate 39,758 downwards.
AGCAGATCACGGATGGTGGCGCACTCTTCCTTTGTAGCATCCTCTGAGCAAATAGCTGATGCACGGTATGCCAAGCATTTCACTAGGTTCCTTTTGTATTCGAGGAGTACAGCACTAAAAAAGTGCGTATATTGAGCTGTTGATATTGGCTTTCTATAAACACTTCGCTCCAGGGTTCCATCTGACCTTCTTACCAACAGAACATCAAGAAATTGGATACTGTCATTTTTCTTCTTTTCCATTGTGAAGTTGATTGCCGGGTGAACACTATTGAACTTATTCAGAACAGCCTTCTTATCAGTCTCACTTTTGAGAACTATAAAGGTATCATCCATGTAACGACAATATAACTCTAAACTGTTAATAGTATCGTTCAGTGGACCATTCCCCAGTTTTGCGAGAAAAAAATCTGCTAAGAGCGGGTCAAGGGGTGACGCCATAGCAACATTAGATTTCCGGTAGAGTTCATTGTTGAAAAGAAATTGTGCATTCATCGTACACCTCAGAAGTAGTTCTTTCAATGTGGGGACTGGAATACCTATTTCCATGCCGTACTTCGTGAGTTCGTTGCAAATAAAGTCTACTGTCTTCATTAAAGGAACGTTAATAAAAAGAGATGAAACATCACACGAAATCATTAACTTATTATCTACTTCCAGATTCTTAGTCTTTTCAACAAATTCAAAGGTATCTTTGAGACTATACTTCACAACGTCTTTGTGGAGTGGCTTCAAGAGTTGTACCAACCATTTTGCTGTTGTATGATACGGAGAGTTAGTTATGTTAAGGACTGGTCGTGGAGGCAGACCGTTTTTATACAGTTTCGGTAGATCGTAAAGTCTGGGTGTATCGTTTCCAGTAGGTTTCAGCATTTCGAAGGTGCTTTCTGAAATGAAATCTTGTTGTTTTATCCTTTTCAGTGATTCGGTTAGATGTTTCTCGGTTTTCTCAGTTGTATCACCATAAGAGGCTAATTTCTAAAATTTACTTTCATCACTAAGCAAAGAATTTATTTTGTCTATGTACTCTTTTTTATCCATTAAAACTATTCCTGATCCTTCGTCTGGCTTGATAAATATCAGCATTATACTAAGAAAAGAGTAGCTTTCACACTGTTTGAAACCAAAGAATCTCATGACAATAAAGTTAAATAAATTTCTGTGACTGTCAAGGATGTATAAGGTTGAAAGAGTCCAACTGCTGTGTACTTAAAATGTAACTTTTAAATTCTCAGAGACCGTGTACCAAATTCACTAGACATGTAATTAAATTCATTTACGGAAATCAGTAGCTACAAAGACAAATGTTCAGTATGATGAATTCAGAAGAGCTTCAAGAGAATTTAATAAAATCCTCAGGTATTTTTTTCTTCATATACAAAATGTTTCCAACTTATTTGATCTGTCTACCGTATTTATATGGAAATTCATATGATAGACATAATGGAGTAAACAAAGTGATTTACTAGTTTCAGCATATGAGAAGAATAAAAACAAACCAAAAATATGAAGATTGAAAAAGCATATTTATGCTCAACTACCCTTCAGTCACTCAGAAATCTAAATTTCGAAATGTCGAGATTACAATTGGGAATTTAGAGTGTCGTGATTTTTTCTTGAGAAAGCGTGTTGTTAGGATAGTTGCAACTTTTCAGTATTCAAACGAATTTAAAAAGGTATCTTTGAATATTCCAAGTGTTTTGTTTTACAGGAAATCAACAAAAATATGATGCGATCCAGTTTTTTTTTCAAATGAGCCATTGTATTAGTTACTAAGATCTTCTGAACTCAGCATAAAGCCTGGACAAGATCCGGATTTTCAGCACCGACATCAAGTCAGTCCTCCTATATGGTTGAGAGACTTGGCGCGTCACGAAAGGGATTTCCAACAAACTACACATATTCATCAACATCTGCCACCTACGCTGTCTCCTTACTGAAGATCAGATGGATTGCCAGAATAATAAAAATAAGCAAGAAGGAAGTGTGGCTGGCTGGCTGGCTGTTGACGAACCAACGAAGAAAGAACCTATCGCCGAACAAATATGTAGTAGGAGGAAGTGGAGATGGATTGGATTGGATTGGGCATACACTGAGAAGGATGATTGGGGACATCACGTGTCAGGCCAGTTGCTCGAGTGGAAGTCAGATGGGAAGTGACGAGTTGGGCATCGGCGGGGAGGGTGACATGGAGGAGATTGTGTGAGGAGGAAATGAGAGGTTGTGGGCAGTGTTGGAGCCAGGTTGAAAATATTTCAGAGAGTAGAGTGGAGTGGAGATGTGCTACTGAATCCCTATGTTCTATTAGGAACACAAGGGACAAATAACATAATAATAAGTAGTTACTAAGTATATCAGCTGATTGACTGTGTAATTAAATGTCCACGAGAAGATGAATACATTGGAAAGATTGGAAGCTAGGTCCATTGTGACTGGAAGAATTAGAAGTGGATAGTCAACTTCATATTAAAACAATAAATTCATTCTTAGTGACTACACTAGATAAAGTTTTTGGCAGTCTTTTGTCATTGAGAGAATCTTGAGTATAATATCGAACCACTGATCGCAGGGAGAGCAACCAATTTTATGTTGCTTAATCCTTAGCCCTGACTTGGTTCTATCGATAACCATCAAGGTAAACTTTGGTGTATGTTAGTTGATTCGAGGCAATCCACATGAAGCTTAGCATCTAAATTTCTTGTTTATTGGCACTTATCAATAAGGTGTATCTATAACTTCGAAAGAGCTAATGTCCTCTTCGAAATTCAAACATGCGTCACCTAATGTTGCAGTCATCAACGTTACCACTGACCGATAAAAGTATCTAATCCAGTCCTAAAGCAAGTGAAAAACATTTCATCAGGTGAACAACAGCTATCCATTTGAGATTTCAATGATCAGTAGTTTCTTCTGGAGTGACGGCATTCAACCCAAGCAAAAAACAATCAGTAACGACTGACGATTATTTTCTAATTTATTCACTTGGTATGCGAATGAAGAAGACCACACGAAATGAATGACGTCATATCGATCTTGACGACTTGCAGAGGAATTCAGGATGCGCATTTTGTCCCATCTAGCGCTCGTTAGTTGGATGTAGTTCCCACTGACACTCGAACCCAGTATCCTTCGCTTAAATTGCCAGAGTGCTATCCATTAAGCCACTAAGTTACGATAGCCACTGTAGCTACAATAAATTTCGTCATGTCACTCTACAAACGATGTTCTAATTGCACTATTCAACTTCATAAATTAAACTTAAATATATGAAATCTCACGATATAAGTTTTGTAATGTATTACCACCGAGGCACTTGTCAGCGACAGAGAACACAACTAGTAGTTTCTTAGATGAACGATGTTTACTTGTTCAGATGAAAATTGCTTTTACAAGGCTGATTTCATATAGCACTGTTGTTTTTCTAGTCTAAAGCAATAACAAGTATTTCGTTTCAAGGTAAGAAGTAACGATGCCATATGATTGGTTATTCTGATGCGAAGGCTGAGAGATTTACAATTTTTACAGAGTAAAGGGAAATAAATAACTAGTTCTGAAAACGTTTACATACATTTTATTCATAACAATAAATACTAAAGAAAGTCACAGCCTTGATAGCTGGAGCATACAAACGTATTATACCCATTTCGATTTACCAAGTAACTCACTCATATGAGTAGATTTAGTAGTTCGTAACAAGAGTTCCTCTGTTCAGCCTTAGAAAAGACATTGGATGCTTCACTCTAAGGTACAATAATTGAGAACGACTATCATATTGTTATAATTGTATCCATCCACCTAAATCATCATGGATAACAGCTACAATTATCACCAACTTGTAAGTTGAAAATAATAATGCTGATTATTACCCTAGTTCATGACGTTTTTGTGTCAGAGGTCACACCTAGTTATCTTCACTAGGTGGTTTCTAATGGAAATTCTGTCGATATCACAGTTGGACAGTTCAGAAAAACCACTTTACTGTGAGAAATATCAGCGTAAGCAGTGCAATTTGTAAATTATTTGCAAATTGACCATCTTGTTTTAAGCATACTAGGCCATGTAAGTCAACTAACCAGATTCCCATGATTTAGACTGATTCGGCTCTGTGGGTTGAATTTATCTGGGTACACCACTGATAAGTTGGCTCAAACTCAAAGTAACTTAATAGCAAACTGGTGTTTAAATCATTCTGATTCGGTTTGTGATGAAAATCAATAAAAGGTAATTCAACGAAGAAAATTTTCAAAAGCTTCACATGGTAATCAAAGTTACAACGAAATATATATAGATCCGTCAATGGTAAATGGGTCAATACAAAGTCATCAAAAACAGTGAAGAAGGTCACAAGGTGATAACGGCTAGAAGGTCAGATCAAGGTTATCTAGAAATGCTTATAGGATTATGGTAAATAAGCAAAGGAATGGAGAAACTATCCTACGGACATTACGACAAAGGCAGTGTTGCAGGATGGTATTCGGAGATGTGTTTAGATAGAACACACCTTGTATAGCCTTGTAACCAGCTCCATCAGATTGGATGAATTGGTAAACACACATGGAGGCTGCTCAAAGCGATAGTTTATCCTTTACATACCCTCAAACCAGTTGTTGACTACAGAAAACTGTTCAAAGCTGAGCAGAAAAGAAGGTTATCTTTAGTGATTTGTACAATCATTTCCTTAGTATCCATACCAATAAATCTCCCTTGAATCTAATATTCATAAATAGTGTCATTTAAGGGAATTATAAGGGCTTCTCTTTTGAAATTCTTAATCCCCATGTTCCTCTTAATGAATCTTGAAGGATAACCATTCTCAGTTAACACTCTGCGAAGTATCTCCAGCTTCTCATTTACTTCGCTACTTGTTTAAATCTTTCTAATTCATGTGCATGGTGAATGAATTAGATATGTTTTCTGAACTAGTGAAACTCAACTTTGAAAATGAGTATTTATTGACTATTTCAGGTTTGTTTTCTGTAAATTGATCTCCTTAGGGAAACATCGTGTCTTCTACTGAATAGAAATTCTAGGAATTGGATCTCTCAGTTTCCATTGTAAATTCAATTGACTTTTGACATTTATTGAACTTTTGTATTACTTCTTTAAGGTTATTATCGTCTTCACAGATAATGAAAGTGTCATTCATGTATTTCTTATATAGATGGAATTAGTCGATCAGAGGATATAGTTTACTGTTCTGCAGATTTGCCATGTAGCAGTCAGCTAGGAAAGGACCCAGTCGTGAACCCACTGCTACTTCATCGGTGTATCGATAAAGTTAATTACTGAATCAAAATTCTATATGGAAGGTATACTGTAACACCAATTCTTTTAGCTAAAGTTTAGAAATCCAAATTTCAAGGTTTTGATCTCAACACAATCACATACAAAGCAGATTGTTTCTATCAAAGGGACATTTGTGAATAGCGATGTGACGTCCAATGATTACACACGCTCGCCACATACGTTGTTCTCGCTTATGCAGTTAACGAAGTAAAAGGAGTCGGCGGTACTGTAATTAGTGATCTGATGGTTGACTGGCTGAAGGATTTCAGTTAACAATTTAACAATCCTATGATATGGTGAATTGTTCATGTGAATAATTAAACGAAGAGGAATATCAGCCTGACTAGTTTCTAAGTAGTCAAGTTGTTCACTAGTTTATTACTGTAGATTATTGTCTAACATTTCTTACAATGAATGAATCAAAATTGGAATAAATGAGAAATTGGCAAGGTGTATAGAAATGTCAACACTATTCTCCTCATGTTTCTGTATTTTACTTTCTTCCAATTATCTATAGTCATACACTATTTACTGGTATGAATGGGAAACCACAAAAGAAAGTGATGCTGGATTTTATCAATGTCGAGCACGTAATACAATTGGTTGGAGTTCATGGTCACCAGAGATACAAGTGATTGTAAATGGTGAGTAGCTTTTGCTAAACTTCAAATTGCCAATTGAATTACTGCAGATATGTTAAACATGAAGTTATTGAAAGCTTGCAAATGCAATATTTTTGTTGATAGAAGAAATCATATATCCCTTAATAAACTTGCTGTTAGAATTATCATTTCCTCTAGCACTGATTATTGACAGGTCATTGTGACTTGAGATCTGCTCTCTCTCCTAATTCACACTTCAATAGTGATATTTATTTTTCAGTAGCTGTTAGCTTAAACTTTTCTTCTATGACATTTCAGTGAATCACTTTGTAAATAAGTAACTTAAAAACGGAAGAAAAATGACTGAATTCTCAGTGAATGTCAATGTCAATGACAAGGAAACACAGGATCAATAATTACAAATCTTAGTTGAAATCAATGGCTATTTATGTCAGATGAGATAGAAGATTCTGGAGCGGTGGAATGGAGGTGGGGGGGGGGACAAATGAAAATCATTGTAAAAGAAGGGACTGTTTAAGAGCTAATAGGTTACTTAATTGCATGAGAAACTTGAAAATCGTTAAGTGATGAGTGAGTAACTAATGAAGAGATGATGCAATCAAAAGAAAAGGGAAAACTATATGCATATACATGCAAAACATAATGTACATTTACCAAGGTAAAGAAAGGTTAATTACAGTTACCTTCTGAGTATATAGGTCAAGTAGAAAATGTTTGATCACCAGAGAATCGCCAAACCGCAATAAAGATGGTGTTCTTCATTTGTTGACTATCCTGGGTGACTGAGAAACATCTATTTAATATCATATTTCCATCAAATGCCTGGTGATAGCACTCTTAAAGACATTGTTACCATTCAAACATAGATTTCTCGGAATATGATCATAAAATCGAGTAGACACTCTTCTTTCAGTCCATCCTATTTACTTGCTTCCACAAGTACAGAGGAATTGATATACACAGTTGGAGATGATGTGAGATGCGTATTTGTCTACTTTCGACTGTGTTATTGAGCATAATGAATTGTAAACTGAGATCTGTTTGACAGCAGGGAAGCTCCTTCAAAGTACACTTTTTATTCTTCTGTCTATTCTTTCAGATGTCTCATCACCACAGGCTTCTTCTCAACTTCGGTATTTGTATATAGTTTTTTGCATGTATATGCATATGGTTTTCCCTTTTCTTTTGATTGCATCATCTCTTCATTAGTTACTCACTCATCACTTAACGATTTTCAAGTTTCTCATGCAATTAAGTAACCTATTAGCTCTTAAACAGTCCCTTCTTTTACAATGATTTTCATTTGTCCCCCCCCCACCTCCATTCCACCGCTCCAGAATCTTCTATCTCATCTGACATAAATAGCCATTGATTTCAACTAAGATTTGTAATTATTGATCCTGTGTTTCCTTGTCTACCTCACTACGTTATTGTTAATCCTGGATTTCAAATCTCCATTTATTTCTGCGTGTTCAAAGTATGTTATGTTATCATTACTACTGACGATTCATTTTAATTGTAGGTTATTTGCAGCTGATGAAAAGCCATGAGCTCATTTATTTCTTCTTGCATAGTTCAAATTTGTCAAGGGAACTAAATGTATGACATTATGGATAAAGTTATGAAGTGCATTATCTACATTGTTGAGTTTTTTTCCTAAGCAGTTAAATTCTAACTAGATTTTCACAGTCTGTAAGCAGTTTAAATATTCTCAAATGTGAGTTTACCTGATACTCTTAATTCTCTAAATTTTATCTATTTGATGTGACCAAATAATACAAGATTGAGAAATTTCTCCTAACTGATGGGTTACAAATTAGGAACTGCTGTTTTACACTGAAAACACTTTGACATACCACAATGGATACTGATCATTGAAAATGCTATTCTTACACCACAGAAAGACAAGAGATAAGACTGGAAATGCAAGATTTATTGCTCAAGAAAAAGGTTTGTCTTTTCTTATCTAACGCTTCTTTGTTCCCTGTGATGACCTAATATCAAAAACTTTTAGGTGGAACTCGATATATTTCCTGGCATTAAAATGAACTGCTTTGATGCGAAACAAATACCACCCTAATACTTTAATCATTTCCGTTTGCGTTGCAACAGCATTATACTAGCCATTTTCCTCATAAACGTGCAGTTCCATGAACTCAGTAATCCCAGCTTCAGACAATCGATCACCTACAAGAAAGGTGACTTTTTTCGGCCTCATTTGCATCAACTTCAACACTGACAGTAGGCAAATCTTAGTCTTATTCACGTTCTGTTTTTTGAACATTGTAAATTCATGAAGAGCTCTCCATGTTATATGATATCATTTTGAAGAATAAAGAATTCCTGCAAAAGTCATTCAGTTTGACATTCAAAGTGTCCATTTAGTAGTCTTTTCACACCGACAACACTTTAATACACTAATGAAGACTTTTCGATTTCTGAACTGACGTCTGAAACAATTGTGAAAGTGTTTCTGTATGTGGTCTAACATTAGGTGAACAATTTATTTATGAAGTCAGTTTACTTTCTTGGCAGTTCAGTGCGCAAAATCACAAAATCGAAAATGATGAGCCTTTTTCACCCCAGAGTTACCGCAGGCATGTTAATTAGTTTCTGTTACCTTCTATTCACTATTGGGTACATTAGGAATATCACTCTTACTCCCACTAATTTTGAATTACATATATGGGTACACCTGGAGTTACTTACTGAAGTTTACATGATCTGTTGGCAATCGCTTTATCTTCTCCAATCTGATGGATTTTCACGATCAGTCAAGGCTTAAGTATTCAGCTTTTTAGACATTCTTCCCTTAGAATGGCTCAATTTTTCGAACATCTTATTGATCCGATGTCTACCATAGTTTCTACACAGACAGAAATATTTAAAGTGCTGAGTGTTCACTACGCTGAATCACTGCAGCTAGATAGGGAAAACTAGACTAGGTTTTCATCATGTTCCTCACCACACTAGAAAACGTTTACCCATTGCTTCTCCTTTTGTTTCATTTTATCTCTAAACAGAACCGCCTCATTTTACAAAAAAACCAAATCCAGTTGAGTTTGTGAGAAATGGTGTACCAACAATTTTACATTGTCAGGCTAACGGTCAGCCTAAGCCTACAATCTTTTGGTTCTATGTAAGTTAAAAAATAATGCTGTGAATAATTTTTTTCGCCTGATATTTGTTGATTTATCCCTATGGTATGCCGAATGAAAACGGTTAACAACTGAGGTGTTAGTGGTGTCAACATCATGTCGATAATCCATTACGTGTTTCGTAACCAGACTCCGCTGGATTTTTGATTCGACTTGCCCTAACCATTTATGTAAATGCTCAATCATCCCAGTAAATATATATATATATATATATATATATATATATATAGTATTGTCATTTTGTTTGACAGTTTGTTTATACAATACAGCATCTTTTCCGGTTGACAACTGAGCTGGGTCACCGCGATTGCAAGTATTGGGTCTGAAATGTGTGAATGTAGATTCAGTCACTAACCTTTCTTTCCGTCTGTTCTTATTTTACTTCAGAGTGTTAGCACTGTTATAATCAATGGCATATATTTCATCTTACACATAGGCTATTTATGCCCTTTTTTCTAATTGTTTGTGTTATTTCGTTCCTGAAGGCTAACTCTTGCCTAGTCTTTGAGGCTTATACACTCTTATCCAAAATAATCTCCAAGTTTGATAACCTACGTAACTAAAGGGAAATTTCTTCTTATTGCTTCCAACTTAATTTCCTCATTCACTACTTTTGGTGTTCTTCACTTTTACGTTCGAATACTTTCTTCGATAAAGTTTACCGGATTATGGTTGTCCATCGATATTTTAAAGAAAATACTCATTTCTCAGCACTAGTCATCAGGACATTCGTTGTGTTGTAAGAACCTCCATTAGGCATTATTCCATTGATAGACAGACAAAATCAACGTAGAACGTCACACACAAGTGCATTAGTTCAAAGTCTTACACAATACGATAATACATAAAGAATATTTGGATAGAAAAAGAAGGATACTAAAATAAACAAAGTTATGTGAGAGTATAAAAAATTTGAAGATGAAGGTTAGTGTGAATATTCATGCTTTAAGTGATGTCTAGGAGTGAATACATATATGCCAATGCAACCGATTTTCACTTATGCCACCCAGGTAGCCTACATTTCTCAACATGTAATACACCAACAGTCAGTAACTTCATAGACTGGTGCCATGTCTTCGTCTTATCACCGTGAACCCTTTCCAATCTAACCCAGCTTCCTCTAGCATAGCAAGTCGAGGTAGGTGGTGACTCGACATGCGTCACCTTAGCCGATGAAGGTTTACAACCTCATCAATCGACTTGCCTATCTTACCTATTTCATTCAGATTGGATCACCCAAGTAGATATCTACTTTATTGTGTTGCTTTTCTACAAATAATCGCTTGTAAACGTTCATTGCTCATTGTCTTTATCTTACAGTCGAATGTAGGTAGTTCTTCAAATTCATTTATTCTTTCTTCTATATTGAATTTTATTCTAGTGACTTGATCATTTATGTGTTAAGAAAGTTGTTTCAGGTCATTTTTTTTCTATTATAACTGTGATGTTATCTACTTGCCTCAGCTACATTTTAATTGAGGACATAAATGGTATTTGAGCATTTCCCTCATAAATATCCCGGAACCTATCAGTTATTGCCTTGAAGTTTGGTGATCTCCTAGCTAGTCTTTCAGTTTATGAAGGTGTTGTTATCATACAGAGTTCTGCTGCTTTGAAGATATCTTCTTGCGATGAATATGTTTTGAAATGTTATTGTCACTATTTTAGTCGATAGTTTTGTGTACAATCTGTTGACACCGAAATAAATCAACTTTCTTTCTCCATTATTTTCATTTTCCTTTAGTATTGTAACTTATTTGAAGGATTAGACTGTTGTTGACTGTTGGCTGTGATCATAGTATGTTAGCGAACAAACGTAACATCTTATAAGCTGGTGAGTTTCCGAATTCTACAGTGAGTCTTACTGGAGATCCTTCTTCTCAACCGCATCGTATATCCTAGACGCAATGCATATCTTTCTAATAGTCTGAAACCTTTTGAACTTACTAGCTGTTGATTTTATTTGACTACTCGCCTTCACCGTTTCCTTCATAGCTTAATTCATGAAGGTGTCTTATGATTCATTTATTTTTCGAATGAGATCCTTGTAGTAAATGCTCATCCATAAGGTTCATAAACCAGGTTATTCCATTAGATCCATAGTTGACTTCAGAAATACCCCAACATATGAACACTAGCAAAGTACTTAGGGTCAATATTATGTCCTACTAGGAACCGTTCAAATTCCAGACTAGTAATCTCTTACGAATTGAAACTTGGGCTTAGTGACCTATACATAGAAGAGGATAAAAAATGGTTAGCTTCGATGTAACTAGTCTGTATACTAAAATACTAATCAATATGGCACTGGAGGCAATCAGAAGTCAACTAAATACTGACTCAGAACTTTCTCACAGAACTAAGATATCGGTTGATGAGAGAGATTATATTAGGCATACAGTTATGCCTGACCTCCACAATCTTCAAGTTTCAGAACAAAATATACAGAAAAACAGAAGGAGTAGCAGTAGGATCAACATTGCCCTTAATCGTAGCAGATATATTTATGGATAGTTGGGAAAACATGGCTTTACAAACGTTTAGTCCTGCATCAGAAATACGGTGGTGATATGTGGATGACACATTCACTGTATTGAAATCAGAACATATTGACAATTTCCCAACACATATATAAACTCAGTAGTAAGTGCAATCCAATTCACCTACGAGGAGGTAGAAAATGAACAAGGAGAATTACCCATGTTCGATTGCAGAATAAAACAAAGAACAGATAGTGGCTTGGATACTACTGTGAACAGAAAACCAACACATTCCAACAGGTAACTAGACTTCAAATCATCCCATCCAATGTCAGTTAAGGTAGGTCTAAATGATAGAGCCAGAAAACTGACTAGTCGGAGCAAGAACCTAAACAAGGAATTGAAACACATAAAAGAAGCGCTAATAGTTAATAATTATCCTCCACAGTTTATTAAGCAATTCTTACTGACACACAAAAACAAATAAATAACAGTCACACGGGTTCGACTAATAACAACAACACAAGTAGAAAGTTCAAAGCATCCATTTTGTTACCCTATAAGGAGGGTACCTCAGAAACTTTACATAGAATCCTCAACACAGCTGGAATTAGGATGGCATTTAAACCTACAAACTCACTCACAGATAAGGTTTATCGGCCTGCATAAGGATCCGATAGAACGAATTAAGCAAAGTAATCTAATCTATCAAATTCCATGTAATGACTGTGAGGCCAAGTATATAGGTCAGACTAGTCGGTCGGGGTCATTTGGAATAGCCGAATATACGAATTTAGCTAAATATAGAACAACAGACCTAAATAAGATCAATAACCTAGAAGGTGACTCGGCTACTGCTCTGCATGCATTAACACACAAACACACAATGGAGTGGGTAGGATAAAGCCACTGTACTTAAGTCCAATATAATTAGGTGGATAATAAGAGAGATTGATTACTGAATCTTTGTTCATCGAATCAACAATCAACACATGTAATAGAAACACCTATGTATACCCGAGATATGGAAAATTTTACTACCAATAAGAACAACTCATATAAAGTGACGTAACTATAAAAATCAAATGTCTAAAGCAGTGTGATTACACAATGATATGATTATGAGCAGTGAAAATTTATGCTAGAAACGTCATCAAGTAATTAATACTAGATCACTGTATGTTATAAATCAAATAAACAAATCTAATATGCGGAATTAAATTCTGTCACAGTGCCAAAGTTTCACACTTGTATGACTGTAAACTTTGTTTGTTAAAATAAACAATCTGTTTCAAAACGACTTTATTTTCTCATAACACTAGTTAATTTCTACAAAGTGACCATTTATTTCAAGCTGAAGCTTTTCAAATCATTATACATTTCACAACAGTGAATAAATTGTCTTCTAACTATACACTGATTGATCACTGATGGGTAACCAACTTCATTTTCTTTAGTCCTAAGTGTTGTTATGATTTTATCAATCATTTTACAAACTGGTCACTAGTCGATGAAACCCACCCTTACAATGCACTGGCTAGATCACTGGAATTTAATCAATACTGAGGACTAAAGTTGGTTCCACTCCAATGACTAATCAATTTACTACATGTTATCTTAAAAGAGGTCAATCCCCGCCCTAATGGCTCACTGGTAACATCTCTGACCACAAGACTGGTTGACGCGATTTTGAATCGCAGGCGGAATATCAGTTCCCACAAGTTTGCAGAAACACCTTGCAAATGAATGCCAAATATCATGAAATCTAGGTCACAAAGGTCTTCCTACTGATTTGATCCGTCTAGCTAATACATTAACTTTGTTCCACAGACATACTGTGCGTTTCATTTCTTTTTCCTATCACTTACTATACATTATACAAATGATGTAGAAACGAAACCCAAACAACCAGTAACGGAAATAAATTTTAACCACAGAAGCTAAAAGAAAGTGACACAATCCTACTCTGTTGCTTCAATGAACTACCCAGGATCCTTTTGAATATCTAATTAATCTTTGTGTTAGTAAACTTTTCTTTTCTTCACTGTGTTATCTTCGTTGGTGTAACTGGTACCTTGTAAATGAATTTCAGCTTTATCTTTGGAAATATCTATGTGTACATCTTCAATCTTCTCATCATTACTTCTATGGGTTATATCAAATGACCAACAACAATTACGTTAATATTGGGAAGTGTACTGCTATTTTTATGTCTATGAAGAGAAGTTCAGGGATGTTAACATACAAAATTATTTCCTTCATCTAACTGATGGGTATTTGTTAGCTACTTGACTGAATTCACTGCTGAGATATAATCTTTTTTTCTTACCTAATTAATCTAGAGTCAATCAAATAATCAGGAAGGAGAATGGCCAAGTTTTGATGTCCTATCAGCTTTAGATGATCAAAAGAAGATAGACAAAATGGTAGTGAAATCCATCGACGACGAAGATGAAGAAATTAACGACGAAGAGGATCTTGGAAAGGGGAGTGAATACAGTTGGAATGATACATTTTACATTACTGATAAGTATATCAAGCATATATTAGAAAAGTATAGAATAACTACAAAACGAAAATCTATCAGTAACAGTTTGCCTAATGGTGTAGATAAACTACCAGATGGGAATCTTCATATTTTCACAGAAAATGTATCCAAAATTACTGGAAAGTATTTTTGTGTTGCTGAAAATTTGATTGGTCGCATTATGACACTAGTGGAATTGAAGCAGAACTTTACAACAAGATTATTGAGTCAGACTGATAATACGATTGTCTTAAATGTTAAACCCTTTATATATTCTGCAGTTTTGTCATGGAAATTTGAACAACAGCTGTCTACTTTCAATTTACTAAATTATGTTAACACTGTTAACAGTCAGTGCTATTACATAACATACCATCTATCTGTTAGATCAGATGAAGATTGGATTGCAAGTGAGTTGAAGGCAATTGGCAGAAAGTTTTGATCCACTTAAGTTTTGTGCTTCTTAGCAATCACGGACAAAGGGTATTTGCACCTTATGGGAACTCATATTTCGCCTAGGACTCGAACCTGCATCTGTAGTACTCGTTTTAGCACTCACCTATCCGGACCAAGATTAACCTCCTGTAGGACTGTGTTAGATATATTGAATAACTACTGGGGAGCAACCAACTTTATGTTGTCTTGTCCCGAGTCCTGATAGAATTTTCTCGATCATTCTTGCAAGGTGGCCACCAAGCTAGGACGATGAGTATCACGGTGCACTTGGATATGTGATAGTTTGTTGAAGGTAATGCTCAGGACTCCCTGGACCTAGATTACTTACTTGTTGGTACTCGTCAGTCAGGAGTATCACTTGGAATACAACACCAAAGCGGAAAATTTAACCCGCTCAAAATAGTTTGAAAGCTGCATAATTACGCGTTGTTTATATTGTATGCAGAATATGAAGTTCCAATTCCCTAATAGGCTGATATGTCTTTTTAACACCAGTGAATTGTTCTTTTTGAGTAAGACGTTATTCTTTGTTTCAGTTTTAAACAGCAGGACTCAGAACTAGACAACATGAAACCGTAAATTAGGTTTTGTGCTTACTGATATCCATTAACTTGTAAATGTTTTAATCGGATACTCCTTCATGGATCTAACAATTACAAAGACCTTCGATTCGCTAATATTTGTTCATTAACTATTTCTGAGTAAATGTAGTTGTTCTGTAGTCAAATTATGGACTTCAACAATAGAATTCGGTCACAACTTTCAACTAAGCCACAGAGTAATGATGACTAACAAAATATCAGTTGTTGGTAATATACACACGTGACGAAGATCCTCTTAAGTGCTTAAAAACAATATTTTGTTGTTTCTCAGACATGTGTGAATGACTTATCAATAACCTCTTGGTACTCACCTATTCATTTTTGTAACCATTTGATCCAACTTCAGTCTTCATTTCCTTTAATAAAGTTAACAATGTTAAACACAAAGCAGGTATCATCAAAAAATTACTTAGAGTTTTGAAAAACCAAAACGAATTCATAGTATTGATGATGGATAGTGAACGATCAGTAGTGGAGTTCAAGACTCATATTTCGCTATATTTAAGACTGGTCAACTAGTTGCATTTGCCTCTCAATCACCGATTTTATGCTCACTTAGACTTGAACCCAAAACTTATCACTTAACACCAAACTATTATTCACCAGGCTAGTAAGTCACTAGAGCTACTCTATGTGTAACGGGTACAATTTTAATGTTACAGCTGACAATTTCTTATCTAAACTGATCCACTGCAGTTGTGCAGTTGTGACAGTAACGTGATACTAAGAACAGTTTGATTACTGTAGAATTAGTTACAGTTGTTATTATTGTTATTTAGGTATTATATCCTCTTAGTGCATATAAGTAGCAGGTATTTCATCTAGGTTCTCCTTTAATGACACATTCTGAGTGAGAAATAATAAGATGAGATGAAATTTAAGGCAAAAAGTGAAAGGTTAAATTGTTTAACTGGCTTACAAAACGAAGCTTAATGACTAGAATGGAAATATGTTTATAAGGGTGCATCTGATCTTTAGTTCACGTTAAAAGTATAGTGCAAAAGAAGGACCTGTTTACAACTCTTTATCTGTAAATATTCAGCTCTTGGTGTAAATCAATATATCTGGTTAATGTAACCAACATTTAAAAATATTGATATTCAGTTCTAAGCCTTCATTTTATTTTCATATACTTCAAGCGGTTGTACACCAGGAACACATCAACAGAATACGAATCACTGGACTACTTCCAAATGAACTTTATGCCTTTCGAATAATTCATTGGTGCAATCCATTGAATCATAGTTATTCAAGTAGTTCAACAGTGTTAATAAAAACTAGTGTACCATTAAAAAGGGGTCCTGAATCAATTTTAAGTAAGTGCAAAAAGTAATTTGTTTAGATGAAATAAATATGATGAATTTGGTACTGTTTAAAAATGTTATTTTCCCATCTGTTTATACATTCGACTATTATTTCAGTTCAAAGATGACGGAAATGAAATATCATTACGTTTTGAATAAGAAATCACTATATGATTACCATATTATTATTTGTGTCTTGAGTTCCTAATGGAATATAAGGCTTCAGCAGCACGTCTCCACTCCAATCTCTTCTCTGAAATCTTTTGAACCTGGCTCCACGACTGCCCGCAAGCTCTCAATTTCTCCCCTCACGATCTCCACCATGTCACCCTCGACACCGACGCCCAAATCGTCACTTCCCATCTGGCTTCCACTCGATCAACTGGCCTGACACGTGATGTCCCCAATCGGCCTTCTCAGTGTATGCCCAATCCAATCCATCTCCACTTCCCGCTATTGCATATTTGTTCAGCGATAGCTTATTGCTTCGTTGGTTCGTCAACAGCCAGCCAGCCAGAGTTCCTTGTTGTTTACTCTCATTGTTCTAGCCATCTGATCTTCAGTAACCAGCCAGCGTAGGTGGCAGTTGTTGATGAATATGTGTAGTTTCAGGCAGATGAACGCCTCTCTTGCTGTCTTTCCGATCCTGGCTGCTTTGACGTCCTCGTCTGTGCCGCCATCGCCTGTAGTTGAAACAGTGCTGCCTAGGAGAGTGGGTGAAGGAGGCTACTTCCTTTAGGTTTCTCCCATTCATGGTGATTGGAGCTTGTTGGTGGTGGTGGTGTTTGTTGGGTATCTTCATCACCTCTGTCTTCTCTATATTCACTTGAAGTCCCGTCTTCGCTGTATAATGCTGTTGATGATAACTTCCAGCCAGCTTAGTATACTGTTGTATTGGATAGCTGGATGTAGTTATCATTTTGTTTGTAGAGGTTGGCTTGAAATGGAAATTCAGACTCAGATTTGAGTTTGAAAGATAGAAGGCTATTAGCCTATAATAATCCTTTTCCAATAGACTTCTGTCTTTATCCAGTCCTCTTTTGAACAACTCAACTGACTGTGTAGATGCCATCTCTTCTGCGAGTCGGTTTTAGGAAATGACATAAGAATCAGTTATCTAAGTAGACTACGTTCATTATTTGCTTCTGTATTCTCCTGCAATGTCTTTTGAGGTGTTCCAACCTAGTGAGAAGGAAAAGAAGAATTCAGTCCAGTACGGAGTCATTTCTTAGAATTGTATGTAGCATGACTAGATCTCCTCCATACCTGCGATAAGACTAAGATCACAGGTTCAGTTCCTTAAGTTGATCTTTGTAGGTCATGGTAGTCTTACTCCCTCCTGTCTTCACTTCAAAAGCATCACTGAGCTTCCCATTGTGAATTACTTTGCATGTGGTGTCTTCATATAGTTGTTGAATGAGATTGATAAAGTGTTATTGCACTCCACAGCGTCGAAGCAACTGTCTGCCAAATTACTTCTCGGTCGATGCCACGATGAAGGCCTTTTTAAAATCTATGAAGTTGAAGTAGAGAGTTGACTGCCATTCTACGTTCTGTTCAATGATGACGCGTAGTGTAGCGTTGCAATTTGACCCGCGCATGATTAGGAATAGTACTGTGTTGTATTTTTGAGCATTTAAATGTCTATTTCCATTCGGTGTAACTGTTTTCCTTCGTTTTGTTCTTAGTCTGAGTTTGAAAAACATTTGGCAAAGTGGTGTGAGATTACATGAGACGTTTAGAAGGAGAAAACGATTCAAAACTGAAGGAGAAGAATTTGATGATATATTGTCGGTGGGAAAAATTGTTGGTAGCCCAAAGTTTAAGCAAGTCGCCTGACTAACCACAATAACATGTTTACCGGTTATCAACACTTTCCTTGACAAGTCGTATTGTTTCACTAAACAATGAAAAGTTCAAATGAACAATAATTCGAGTCAGTTTGTAAAACTTTCACTAACTTATGTCAAAATGAGACATCCGAGTGACCATTAAATGTATCACAGTAATCACATTGATTATTGTATCATCACAATCAATTTCTACCTTATCAAAAGATTTGGCAAACCTTGATGATTTAATGGGTTGCTACTGAGAACTGTTCCACAATATCCTACATTTCATAGACGAATATTCACTGGCACCTTTCTTCATAAACAAGCATTCATTACATACCACCAATACATACCTTGTTTCACCTAGGTATCATGCTTGCTGGCTTTCATCAAAAATGACCTATCTGTAACCATCAAAGACGTGTTCACTAATTTATTTAAACTGTGGTTGACCCTTTGACAAACTGAATTATGTACGTGAGTTGGTCTCTAGTGCGTAGCTGTCTAGACCTTGGTGCTGAGCACTGATCTAACTTGAGACAAATTTGTGTACTACCATTTAAATTTTGTCACTACAACACTGACTACTCAATGAATTTTTATGATCAACAAGTTTAGTTCATCTCATATATTAAGCCAGTAGAATCCTTTGTTTCACATACATCTTCTGGTGTCTACTTCTTCCTTAACACAAGTCATCACTGATATAATCAGTCACAAAACTATGAATTTTAACAGTAGTTCATGAGTTTGACTGGAAACTCCAGTTAAGATACTAATCAAATCAACAAATGGACGTTAGATAAAAGTTGATTAATCATGAGTTAACCACAAATCATTGATCATTTATTGTTCTATTGGTTATTTAAATAGATAGGTTTGAGACCGATTGTTTTCTTCAATAATAAAGATTAGAACATGAATCTTCTAATGAAATGCTTACTGTACAAAATAACCAATATTCAAAATATGTCTGAAGTTGGCTTTCGAACGAAATGAATGTACTGAGAAGCTCTACGTTTTTAAATATGAATCTTCTTAAGCTCGAGAATATACTTAACTTCATAGCACAATCATATAAAGTATTAGGATGAATAACTTGTATCTGGTAACATATTAATGATCATTTCTCATTGTGACAAGTTTTTGCCAATATAACCATTTTATTTCATCCTTCTTAATCTTTTGACTTAAAGGGTTTCCTAGACCATCAGCACCTTATTCGCTACGTTTACAGATAATCCAAGCAGAAAAACATGAAAGTATTCTAACATGGAAAGTTCAAGATAATCTTCAATTTTCAACTGCTGAGTTAACTAGTCAACAGGTTAAAAACATTAGAAGTGCACCAATTTTATATTTTCAAGTTGAATTCACTTTCTGTACATATATCAATCCTCATTTATATGAAGTGACTAATTGCTCTGATAGAGGTAATCATTTTTATACCTGGGAATCATTGGCACCAATTCGTTATCCTAAATTTGTATTTGAAATGAACAACAATAATAAAGTATTAGAATTGACAGACGTTATGAATCTGTATGACAATATAAATTATAGTACTGAAGATGATTCAATCAAAATAGCAATTGAACATATTCATCATGCTTCACGTCTAACTAATTCACTTTATTATTCTTCGATATATGAATTGAGATTTCGTATACGATCGTTTAGTTTAATGTCAGTGAGTGAACCGTCCAATGAGCTGATAATCAAGCATCCACTACTACGTGAGTTTATTGTTATTCAGATAAATTAAACACTTATTCATGTATAACATTTACTGTCTGAGTTTTGATGACTGTTTGTTTTATCCATGTGATCAACTACTGGAGAAACTGAGGCCAGCTTGAAATCATCTAAGCGAAAAAGTTTATTAGATAGGTATTTATCAAGGACCGATATCAGCTGGTAAACCACTAAAAAGCAGAACGCAGTGCTTCTCTTAAAGGTTCTCCAACTGATACCAGTCTGTGATGAATACCATCCTGAAATCAGTAAATAAATCCCCACAAACCTCCGAACTGCATATCTATCGCGTGTTTATTAGTGACTTCTGGAATTTCAAATAAAAATAGTGTTCGAAGGCAAAATTCAAGATGGACATGAAGACTATTACTCAGAAACTCCATTAAATGAAGATCATGCTATATTGCAGAGTGACAAAAGTAAGAGAATGTGGACCACTGGACACCAACTCGATGACTCAGTGACTCAGGTCCTTGGTTCAATCTCTGGTGAGGTCATGATGCGCACTGTTGAGCAGTTCAATACTACGACGAAACGGCTGTCCAAAGCTCACAAGTTTCCGGTGATTCACCAAGTGATATAGCTTCGTGATTTAATACCAACTTAATGTCAATAAATCTACCCCAACAAACCTCAAAATAAAATTGGTTTCTCAGACTATATCTAATTTACTGTTATTGCTTGCATTACACCGTCGTTGATTAGACCAAATTGAACGGTTTCTATTGGCGTATGGGCTCCTGTGAGGATGCCTCAATATTACCTGTGTTCTTAACTATATAGTAATGATGAATAGTGGCTAGCAAAGGAATCCAGGATGCGCATTTTTTCCTATTTGGGACGAATCCCGGTGGGAACAACATCACTCACTGGAAGGTATGTACATCCAGCTGATGAAAAAGGCCTAATCTCGTTTCCAAAACTTTCAGCGCGTCCATATCACACATACAACAAAAGTGATTCATCACAAATACTTCGGACTCTTCAAAAGTTATATAACCAATAGAAGTGAAAGCATGATAAACTGCTGGAATATAGAAATGAAGTTGTGCAACCCTTTAGTATGATTTTAGGTGATAAATTGTGCTGGAAACGTCAGTCTGTAAATAACAGCCTGCCACTATATGTGTTATATGAAATAACTAGTCCAATATGCTTTCACATTCATGTTATGAATGTATCGAAACATCACTTAACTTTTCTTATTGGGGTGATAATTTGCATTCTCACTTTTACCATCTAAATTTTTACATAACTGTTAGGATTTAATTTGTTATTGTTTGTTACGAATGTGGCTATTTCGTTGTATAAATCGATGGTGTATCTTTTTTTTGTTTCTACCTCGAATACGGTGTAGCACGACGTAACACTAGTCCCAAATATATATAATTGTATCGATAAAGTGTAAAGCATTATGTAATTCCCAATTATAAGTCAAAGCTTAGTTGGCTGTTTATCATTTTGACTCTCTGAAAAAGCTGCAGTTTGACAGACTAGTATTGGTACTGGGTGATGATTGA
Source organism: Heterobilharzia americana (assembly GCA_944470555.2). Taxonomy (NCBI): domain Eukaryota; kingdom Metazoa; phylum Platyhelminthes; class Trematoda; order Strigeidida; family Schistosomatidae; genus Heterobilharzia; species Heterobilharzia americana. The sequence continues at coordinate 18,213 of CALYCZ020000177.1, read as the reverse complement.
AGGTGAAATAAAAATTTGGATTGTGGTCGGATTCGAACTAGTAGCCATCAGGTTTCTGGTAGTTAGTGCAGTTAGTATAAACAAACGATGAAAGTAATGAGAACAGAGAAAGAGAATAAGTATTATTTCTGTGGAAACGAGGTCGCATATCATACATTTCTGTTATAGATACTGAACAGTCTAGTCTACTTGGTCACTACTCATTAGGACTTTCAAAAATCTCATCTGGAAGCAAGTCAACTGTGAGCACTGAACACTGATTCGGTTTTTAGTTTTGTGGGGATTTATTGACTTCAGTGCAGTAAGGAACTGTGAACTTTTGAACTGCGATCAAATACATGAACATTTAACATGGTATCCAAAAGATTTGAAGGTTTTGAGTTCAGTCTCCGGTGTGGTCATGTGTGCCTATCAATGAGGAGTTGCATAAGAGAACGAAATAACTATTCAGTGCTCTCAGTTTTCTATGATTCTCTAACTGATGTCCGAATGTAATGAGTACCACCTTCAAACAAACAAATCACAACAAACTGGTAGATTGACTAGAGAAGTATTGTCAAATGGGTTAAAAACAAGTCCAGAAATGCTGTTGCTGATGCATGCAGCGGTTGTTTGAAATAGTAAGAAGAATATGGTCAAAACAATGCGATTTTGAGTTATGTTTCTCTCCACTTTCTAGTTGTTAACATACTTAATTTTTTGATACTTGTATTTTCCCGTTGCTAAGCGCTCCTATGCAGATACCTTGATACTCCTCGTGATATTAATGTTGTATTATGCATTAGAATCCAAACCTCACATTTCATCCTGTTTGGGATTCGTCAGCTGAGTGAATCTGTACTCCAGCGAAAGATGGTGTTCCCACTGAGACTCGAACCCAGGACCCATGACCATTATCCACTAAACCACTGGGGTACGAGTGCTAACTTTTCTCCAACGGTTTGCTGATGCTTGTAATTTCTAGTTGCCATACTGGATTATAATCATCAATAAACAGCAGTTGACACCGATTTCATAGAACGTGGCTGTCATGTCCCAGCTGCCTAGAGAGTTGCACTTTGGCATTTGAGGTGATTGGGGATAGGTTTGGTTTTGGCGAAACGCCCATCCTGGATTCTACTGCCAGCCACGAAGTAAGCTACAAAATACTTAGCATTTCAATGCACAGTAAGAAATAGTAAGATAAACTCCGTTTTCTCATCAAAGAGATTATTTATTTCAAATAAAACTCTTCTTTTCTGTGACGTATTCACAAAAGATACTAAAAGCCGCTTTAAAAAACAACCATCGTCTTCAATGGTTCTAAGCATAGTTTAGTCTGAGGATAATTTCATAATCTACCGGAAAATGACTAAATGATATCTTAGTGTATAATGCTTTGGAATTTTTGGATAAGGTTGTTTCAACGCATTTATAAGCGCTATCATCAAATGAAGTAGGAATGTAGTAATCGAATTTTCATGCAAAGTTTCTAAAACATTTGTCTAGTAACATGCCTTTTGATTTTCTTTATAACCTATCTTTTCTGTCATCATTGACAAAGATGGCATATCTCGTTAATTGTATTTCTTTCTACATTACAGCCTCAGTTTTAAATGCACTCAATCAGACACTTCAACATGAACATTATCTTATATACAAAATAATTCATCAAATCAAGCATGAATCTATTCATCGACATAGTCAACATGATTCTTCTATCCTATTGAATAGTAGTAAATGTAAAATGTTACAAAACAATACACTATTATTCGATAATACTTACTTAAGATATAAACAAATTCAAATGTATTGGTATATTTGTTGCATAGTAATGATTTTAGGAATTGTTGTTCTGTTATTACTTTGTTGTTTAATACCACGTAAAATATACCGACAATGTAAACAAAACTCATTAAAACAGAAGCAGATAAACACTGATACTATAAGTACATTACCAGAATATCCATTAGTATCGAATTCAAATCATCTGCCACGAAAACATTTAGTAAGTTATACATCTAATGAAAATGTCTTTAATAATCATTGTCAAATCAATGATACAACATTTTTATCCTGTTCACCGAATTATTTATGGACTAATTCAGAGTATATAGTCAATAAGATTCAAGAAAAAAGAAGACCAGATATTGTCAACACTTGTGATACCTGCATTATTCATAGTTATTATAAAAATAATGATGAAGATACACATCAATATACGAAACAATTATGCGACGAAAAAAACTCGTTTCATACTGTTGTAAATAGCCCAATGGTTTGTTTAACAAAATCAACAGATGAAGGTTGTGGTCAAATCTACTTCTTGCTGCCCACTTATAATAATGATAATAATAACAATAATATGGGATGCTCTTCACCTAACACATTATGTAAGCAACAGATGAATATTATTCAACATCCTAATGTATATAATTCTTGGAATAGAAAAGAAATACGAGATGCAATTGATGAACATTCCAAAGGTAAGAAATATGACTGCATATTGTAGTGCTAAAGAGACCCAGTGCACTGCATGTTGTTTTTTATTGCATGCGAGCTAGGTTGGATTATCCTTGGTTCTTTGAGTTATATGATGTCTCACATAAGTGGGTAATGGCTTGATGTGACGAACAGAAAATTGGCAATAAAATCCTTCCGTATGACTAGGGCTTCAATAAACTAAAGTATAGTCTTGACGGCTCCCATTTAATGGTCTAAAGGATGTTTCATCGGTCAATCCTATGACGTGTTTACTTATAGGCAATGATGTTAGCCTTCCCGTTGTGTTTATCTGACTACTGAAATGTAATTGTCTTTCAAGCCGTTGAAGGATATGTTCCACCGTCTTTGACTTCATAGATCGACTGGTCTTCCCAGTGTATATGTCACCATACACACACACACACAAGCACACATACTGGAGCCGACGCATTCATCTGTGTAGTGATGAGGTTTATTTTAAAGCATGGGTGTTTCTCTCTACAATACTTAGACCGGCTGCATGACATATTGTTTTCATCACTTGATTAAGCCTTCATCTTAAGGTCATACGATAGCATGACGTAAATATCCTTTTCACTGGGAAGTTCAAAACGCTGAGATGCTTTTATACAGTACTGTCTCTGTTACAAATTTGATGAGCGAAAGTTCAACCATCCTCTGCGTATTAAAAAACAGATTGTACTTACCTTAAACCATAGGTTTTATGAAAACCTATTATTTATTATTTTTTTTCCCTTGGGTTCTTAATGGAAAATAGGCCTTCAGTAGCACGTCTCCATTCAACTCCGTTCTCTGAAATATTTTCAACCTCGCTCCATGACTGCCCACTAAATTTCATTTTCTCCTCACATGATCTCCTGTTTGCCACTCTCAGCTCGGACGTCCAACTCATCGTTTCCCCATTCGGATTCCTTTCGACAGCATGGTGCATAATATCCTCACTCGGCCATCTCAGTGTATGCTCGATCCAGTCAAATCCATATCCACTTCCTGATAATGCACACTTGTTGAGTGACAGATTATTCGTTGGTTCACTGACAGTCAGCCAGTCAGAGTTCCTTGGTGCTTATTCTTGTCATTCTGGCCATTTGATCTTCACTATCAACTGATCGTAGGTGGTAGCTGTTGATGAATGTCCATAGTTTGTTGGAAGTGCTTCTCGTGACACGCCTAGCTTCTCAACCATCTCACGGAAGCACTGACTTGACTGAAGTGGTGTTGAAAATTCGGATGTTGTTCACGCTTTGTGCTGAATGTAGTGCAGTAGATATCCACACTGACTATTTCAGGTTGATGAAAGCCTGTCTCCCTCGCGTGTACAATCCCGCTTTCAACACCCTCATCTGTGCAGCCAACACCGCCTGTAGTCGAAACGATGCTGCCTAATCAGGTAGGTGAAATAGACTACTCCCTTTAGGTTTCTCCCATTGATGGTGATTGGAGCCTTCTGTTGTTGGTGGTGATGTTTGTTGGATATCTTCATCAACTCTGTCTTCCATACGCTCACTTGGAGTCCCGTCTTCGCTGCTTAACCCTGCCCTGCCCTACCTCTTCTGTCAACTTGTTAGTTTTCACCTGTACATCTTCCAGTTTGTGTGACATCAGACACAAGTCATCATTGGTGAAATCCAAATCTGCGAGGTTCTTTACCTCAGTCCAGCTGCCGAATACCCCTCTCCTCACTCCTCACTCCTCACTGTTGTCTGCTGCACGATCCAATCCAGTCCAGTCCACTAGACCACAATCAGGAATATCATGGGTGATAGTAGACAGCCTTGTCTTACTCCGTCCTGTCTTCACTTCGAAAGCATCACTGAGCTTCCCATTGTGAATTACTTGGCTGGCATGTGGCGTCTTCATATAGTTGTTGAATTAGGTTGATGAAGATTTGTGGCAGTCCTATATATCTTGACCAGTAAATGTGCGATCACATTGTTCGAAATGTATTGTGTCGAAACGTAACATTTCTCAAATAAACTCCATCTTCTCGTCAAAGAGATTATTTGTTTCAAATAAGACTCTTCTTTTCACCTAAAGATTATTGTGATTACTGTGACATTAACAAAAGATGACAAGTCGAATCGATTTATAACTCAGTTGAACTTTTATCTTGTTTTCAGCTTTTTTCTATGATACAATTTCAAAATATTTGATAAATACTTTTGGTTCAGTTCAGTTATATATTTTTAACAAAAGCGTTTAGAACGAAGTGAATTTATTTCACTCCCTGTTTACTCGAAATCTGTCACCTATGTGCTGATTTCAATCTTGAATACAATTCATAAGGATCTTCACAAACTTTAAGCAGTAATTAATCCAACGTAACGCTGCCGTATTATTATTTTTATCTGTCCCTTGGGTTCCTTGAAAGGTAACACTGTAGATGTTTTGAATTATCTCTTCATAGTGTTGCCATTATTATTACTAATATTACAAAACAGGAACGAATTAGAGCTATATATACCATGTTTCGAAGTTGTGGAGTTATCTATCTTTAAATGACTATGGAAAATGTCTGGTGTTTGAAACGGAACCTGATAAGTAATACTGTTTACATGTATGAAGCATCTCATGAGTCAGATGATCAATCACTTCTAAAGTTTTATTACTCATCTCTTTTATTGAACTTTACACAGTGTGATTTTTCCTCCCCTCCATCAGCTAACTGTTTGGAGGAAAAACTAATTTTATTGTGAAATAATCTTTCTATACGACTCTTTTTAAGTGGAATGTAGTAATAGTTATTGACTAAAAGATAATGAACACTTCATGAAGGTTGAATGTGACAGTCTCGGTCTCAACTTTCACATACATATCGTCTAAATATCTTAGATAAAAGTTTGCCTATCTTGTCACATCAGTTGGTTCAGGATTCTGGTGGTGGGTTTAAAATATTTTTTTTTTTGCCGAAAAGGACTTTTCATAAAATAAACCTTTAAACTGAAATCGTATATTTTTCATTCATAAAAAAATAATGTATCTTACGACTTGTCAAAAAGAATGCCCAATCTACTAACGCACCTTAATACAATATTCATTGAAGTTGGATACTGACAAATAAAGGTTTGACATCTAAGGAAACTAAGTTTTTACCACCTATATTATTAAACTCAACTCCATAGATCAGTTAAGATACCACTATTATAATAATTAGTTGTAAAGTGTTTTTCTTAATAAGCCAACTATCTTTGAAAACTAATCTCATTTCTTTAGCATAAACATACTAAAACCTTTTACAGTTCTCATTAATATGATTTTGTTTTCCATCATCAATTTGCTAAAGATATATGTGTTCACTTCAGGAGAAAAAATTCTTATGAGAACTGATGCAATGGAATATTAGTTGTCAATGTCCACATTTCTATCTCGAAGTCAATTCCATATGTATACTAATCTTCAGACAACTATTTACTGTAGGGCTTAATGTCTACCAGATAAGCAGTATTATAATTTGATTATCTCTTTCAATCAATCAATACATACCTTTCACCTATTCTACCGCATTACCACTTGTTTTGTATCTCTAGTCACAGTTTGAAGGCAAACAAATCACTTTTATTGTTTATCAAATTGAAATAAAACAATTTTGATATATTTTGTAAGTATTTTTCACAATATACGTCCACCACTTGGCTGCGCTGTCACTGTATTCTATGGAAGTATTTATCGAAATATCTTCATGTATTCTGTCTGTGTAGTGTCTATTCAAGATCATTTTGCTGATACGTTAAGATATGTATGATAAAATATTGATTTATACTAGATATAAGAGTTATATGAAGCTCACTACAATCAAGTTTCGTTAACATGGTTCTCATCTCACTAGTGTATATATCACAGATCCTAGGCTAACATAACTATGACGCTTGAGGTATCATATACTGCGTAGTGATTTGAAATTTTCACATGGTTATAAAAAAAATTCATTTTTCTTTCCTGTTGTTGTTGTTGGTTTCCTGTCCTATCTGACGTTCACACTTTACAGATTAAATGTGGGATAGTTAAGAAGCGAACACAAAACAACCCGGGCAACATAGTTTGTTCGGTCTACATGAATATGTTGAATATTTATCCTTTTTCCACTTACAGTGTATCCGCATGGTGAAAATTATTGAGGTTTGTGGAGAATTATTGAATTGAAAGTGATTTTCATCACTAACTAACATAAGTTTTCAATGGTTCTCCGACTGATATCAGTCCATGATGGATTCCTCCACAATGCAAATTATCTTACTACCTTCAGGTTATTCCACACACATGAAGCCTTCTCGGTTTTTCAAAGGTCCATACCTAATCTAATGACGATAAAGCGTTTATTCCCCTCAGCTTTATTAAAGAGTAATAAACTGTATTTCTGAACATCATAAGTCTACTCTAGGAAAAAGATGGTGATAATGCTTTGATGTCCTGAAAGTTTCTGTATTCTGTTGGCAAAACATTAAACTTCAGAGGAAATCTAACTGTCGTTGTACCTGTCATGAGCTACAATGTCTTTCCATCATTTAAATATAGATGAAATTGATCAGAATTTAGTCAGTCCATTCAAGTAATTATTTGAATACGCTTATCAGACTTTGGGAACACCGTATGTTTTGCGGCAGTTTTTGGCTACTTTAGCTGTGACCACATAAAGTTGGTTGAAAACTGATAATAGAGGAGTGCTTACTGATCGCATAGTCATTACCATAGGTTACTTGGAATTGTTTGTATAGCCACTATCTAAGAACGCGTTTAGTTCCATACTGAAAAGCTTGACCTTTAAATATAAATGTTGTTGATTAAATTAAGAGAGATGGGCTGACCACTTCAAAAAAACTCTTGAATCGATCACGACCACCACCACCACCTGCACTTCGTCCAGAAATAAAACCTGCAGCCACAGAACTACAATTAAACACAAATCCCCCAACAAAAGTCGAAGACCTGAATGCCACAAAGCTGCTGAAATGTAGGGAAGGCAGTAGGACTAGAAAGAATCTTGCCAGAAGCAATGAGAACAGACGCGAGGACAACAGCTGATATGCTCACACCACACCACTATTGCAGAAGGTGTGGAAGGAAGGGAAGGTATCTGGCCATTGATTGGAAGAAGGGTTACCTTGTCAAACTCCCGAAGAAGGGAGACCTCGGTGTTTGCAAGAACTGGTACGGAATCATGCCCCACTCCTGTCCACCCAGACCAAGCAAAATATTAAGCCTCATCATCCCGGAGAGACTAAAGGATGCGCTAGATTCAAAACTACGACCGGAACATGCTGGTTGGATTCAGCATAAACAAATCATGTGCCGGCCAAGTTGCAACGCTACACTACGCATCATCATTGAACGGAGTATAGAATAACAGTCAGCTCAACTCTAAATCAACTTCATCGACTTTGAGAAGGCCTTCGACAGCGTCGACCGAGAGGTAATTTAGCAGGCAGTTGCTTCAACACTACGGAATACCACAAACATTTATCAATCTCATTCAACAACTATGTGAAGACGCCACATGCCAGCCAAGTAATTCGCAATGGAAAGCTCAGTGATGCTTTCGAAGTGAAGACAGGACGGAGTAAGACAAGGCTGTCTACTATCACCCATGATATTCCTGATTGTGGTCTAGTGGACTGGACTGGATTGGATCATGCAGCAGACAACAGTGAGGAGTGAGGAGTGAGGAGAGGGGAATACGCCAGCTGGACTGTGGAAAAGAACCTAGAAGACTTGGATTTCGCCAATGATGACTTGTGTCTGATGTCACACAAACTGGAAGATGTACAGGTGAAAACTAACAAGTTGACAGAAGAGGCAGGGCAGGGCAGGGTTGGGCAGCGAAGACGGGACTCCAAGTGAGCGTAAGGAAGACAGAGTTGTTGAAGATACCCAACCAACACCAACAACAACAACAACAGAAGGCTCCAATCACCATCAATGGGAGAAACCTAAAGGGAGTAGTCTATTTCACCTAAGTGATTAGGCAGCATCGTTTCGACTACAGGCGGTGTTGGCTGCACAGATGAGGGTGTTGAAAGCGGGATTGTACACGCAAGCGAGACAGGCTTTCATCAATCTGAAATAGTCAGTGTGGATATCTACTGCACTACATTCAGCACAAAGCCTGAACGACATCCGAATTTTCAACACCACTTCAGTGAAGTCAGTGCTTCCGTGAGATGGTTGAGAAGTTAGGCGTGTCACGAAAAGCACTTCCAACAAACTATAGACATTCATCAACAGCTACCACCTCCGATCAGTGGATAGTGAAGATCAAATGGCCAGAATGACGAGAATAAGCACCAAGGAACTCTGGCTGGCTGACTGTCAGTGAACCAACGAATAATCTGTCACTCAACAAGTGTGCATTATCAGGAAGTGGAGATGGATTTGACTGGATCGAGCATACACTGAGATGGCCGAGTGAGGACATTATGCACCATGCCGTCGAATGGAATCCGAATGGGGAAACGATGAGTTGGGCGTCGGTGCTGAGGTGGCAAGCAGGAGATCATGTGAGGAGAAAATGAAATTTAGTGGGCAGTCATGGAGCGAGGTTGAAAATATTTCAGAGAGCGGAGTTGAATGTAGACGTGCTCTTGAAGGCCTATGTTTTACTAGGAACCCAAGGGACAGATAATTATATTATAGCAAACTATTAGACCATATCTGTTCAGAAAAACATGTTTAATACGAGGCCTCTAGGATTTACTCAAACCAGCCATCGCAGTACTTGCTACCTATATTTTACTTAATCACTGTTGTGTTCGCTTATGCACCTTCTGTTCTGTTTTAGGTAACAACCGTGTTGCATTGATGCCGACCTTACTGAGGTGAGTACTACCCACCTGTCACATATTGTACCACTTTCATTTGATGTAATAATCTGTGATTCCTGTCCTGAGAATTTTTTAAAATTCAGATTTAGAGATGTAATTCACAATGAAATAACAATGCATAGAACTTTTTCTGCTTATAGATTTACAAGCATAACTTTATAGATATGTTTTGGTAGGACTATTTCGTCAGCTTGCGTGAAATCTATGCCATTTCACCGAACGCTGCTGTCAAAATATTCTCATTAAAAAGTGTAAGGTTTTCGTAATCATTACTATACGGCTGATCATACCATATCGCCATTTCTGTTACATACCAAATAGAATAGATGACGTACAATCTTAACCAGGTCACTGTAAAATAGGAGGAAGTGATAAAACTTCCACGGCATTGATGCTCATTACAGTCTACTACACTTCCCAGAGGTATACGCATGATTATTTACAAGGCTTTGCTAACAAACGAACAGAATGATCCTTTTCCATATAGATGAAAGCTTTATCATCCTGAATTCAATCAGACATTTCAAATAAAATAATCAACAAATGAACGCTGTACAAAACATCCGTCTTTTAGTGTAAACAAAAACTTCAACGACAAAGTCACTGACTAAAAGTAGATTGAAGGATAGCAGACGGCTAGTTGAACAGACTGAAGAGCAAAATATGAATGATTATAGCACAGACTTGATACAGCCATGGAGACAGTTCGTACAAGGTATAACATAAAAGTTTTACAAAGTGTTATCGAGCTAAATCAATGGAATTTTGAGGGGTTGTGGAGATTTGGAATTATTTCAAGTTGTTATTCATCGTAGACTGACATCAGTTGGAGGAACAAAGGAAACCTGGGAGCACTGGACAGCTATTTCGTCCTAGTATGGGACTCCTCAGCAGTGCGCACCCACGACTCCACCAGCAGGGATAGAACCCGCAACCTTCAGGTTTCGCGGCCAGCGCGTTACCATTGAGCCACTGAGTCAGAATCCAATGCTCCATATTTCCAACTTCTGTTAGCTCACGATATAGCGCAGACCGCCACCCAATGTCATCGTTGAGTATTTGTCCTCACGGCCATCAGGCTTTGACTCCACCGGTCACGACCAACCATTCCTTTGTTCCTCCAACTGATGTCAGTCTTCGATGAATAACAACTTGAAATAAATCAATGGAATTAATTTTGTTTAAACTATTCGTTTTATTTCCAATTGTTGTAGAGCGGATCATTTCAATTCCACTGAACAGTCATTAACCAAAAATTCTTTAGACGAACAAAATAGCATATCATCATGTAAATGTGTACAGTCAACATATTCAACAATGTATCCATCATATTTAAAGTGTGTATCAACGGAATCAACTGATACATCGTTAAAATGCTCACATAATACAACATTTCAAAAATTTTATTGTACAGAACAAAAATAACAAATTACTTACAGATTATCAAACTGTCTGGCAACATCATCAGAGTAAATAACACTTGTTACAACCAACAAATAGATCTCCTTACACATGAATTTATTGTACAAGTATATCTATTGAACACAGTTTTTTCATGCTCAATAATGAGGATGTTTCCTCATTTATTTCCCATTGTTCTCCTACATAAATATTTTTTTTTAATGGTTTCCTTTGTAAAATATTATCATGACCAGATTTCTATAGTTTATTTCTAATGATTTGTATTTGTAAACTGTAACATTAAAATGGGTATGTATAGATGGCTTTCTAGCTGCGGTTATCAGAAGGATTCCAATTTAAACTGGATTTATCCTCTTAAGATTGACTTACAATTTTATTTGAGCATTCTCATGCGTAACTAAAGCACTAAGATATTAAACAGTCAACGAAACTAATTTAAATAAGTTTGGAGGATACATTTCAATTGAAGGTATTTCTTATCCAGGGTGCATAAGCATTTCAACTTTAGTGAGTAGTACAAAATTCTAGTTCATTTTCAAACAAGTGTATATCAAAGCTTAGGTAGCCAATATCTTCAGCAGCTGATTATACCATCTTTTTGACGACCTTATGTTTTTCAGTTGATACATTTTCTGATAACCTGTAGAAGGTTAGCTTACATATGATTGGTTTGACCGGCTAACTACATCTACTGATTATATATACCTTAGTAGTGGAAAGGAGAGGAATGCCTATTTCTTAAAATTAGAACCGGTATACATAGTTTGAAACAATGAATTCAGTTATTTTAGATACTAAACGTAACAGAAAATTGAAAATAGCTGACGCTATGTCTCAAGAAAAAATATGCACTTCAGAGTATTTTGGTGAAGTCATAATAGCATTATCATTCACTTTCCCATGTGAAATAAAATACGCTAACAGTAAAATGCACAAAGGACTGCACTTTGATGAAATTTTGAACTACAACATCAGTCATCCGCCAGTTCATGAAATATCTTGAGTGCAAACGCTATTCTCAAGAGTCAAAATACACAGCAACATTGAAGCATAATAGGAAATGTTCTAAAGCACTGAATATTCACTCAACTTCATTAAAAATTGTTTATCAACGGGACAGAAGATGACAGGCCAATTATATGAAATCAATAAATGAGCTAGGCTACCCTAAATCAACCATGTCTCAGAAACGGTCTACCGTTTTGCTTCATGCTTTTGGGATTGGAATGGTGAAAGAGCCAACAAAACCACTTCAGAGCATATCAAGCAAGTTAAAGAATTTGTTGCCAAAGGAAAATTCAACAACTATCATCCATAAAACCAAACGAGATCATTCACAGCACTATCTTGGTCAGTCTAGCCACCAGTTGCTCAGAAAATTCATCAACATCAACTAATGGTAAAGCGCTATGACTAAGCCTACTTGATTTCACTGCACACACAAGTTGAAGTGACAGAATGTGGAAATCCTTCAAGTTTCAGGTATGAAAGCTGTAAGGAAATTTCTAGAAGCATAGAAGTTCAACAAAAAATTAGTCAAGAGACAAGTGTATATAAATCCAATCTATAATTTACTCAGAAAGGAAATAGCTATTCATCAGTTAAGTGTGAATCGACCACAACAGATCAATAATGATGTACACTGTGATAATAACACATAGCACAGTTCACTCTGATAAAAATTCTTTACCGGAGTGATAATGGGAAATTTAAGGTTAAATTAGATCTCCAACTTAAAACTGTATAACATCCTAATTCAATAAAAACACTTTCCTAAAAATTCGTGTAACACTTGAATATGGTTCACTTCTTTATGAAGTTAGTACTGAGAATATCACCAAGCCTGATAATGAGACGTCCACAACAAAACGAAACTTGTAACCATTACTCAAACGAAATCATGTAATCGTAAGTGGATTCCATATAACAGGATAAGCAGAATATATCCCTTAAAGATTATTTCTACGACGCATAATAACCATTAACAAGGAATCCTTTTCTACTATGAAAATTCTGGGAAGTTTTACGAAGAGAACGAGTCTCTGTTTATAACAGAAATTTCGATCTATGGATGAAAGGAATACTGATATTCTCCACTAGCATGAGAAATCAGTTGTCTGCATTACAGACGTTGAACAAGTTAACTAAGCTACTGCTAGTGTAAAACCTATCAAATTCAGTGTTATTGCGTGAATGACACCGTCGTTGATTGGACCGAATTGATCAGTCTCTGTTGGTACATGGGTTCCTGTTCGGATGCCTTGATATTGTCTGTGTTTTAATTATGTATAGTAATGATGGGCAGTGGCTAGCAATGGAATCCAGGATGCGCATTTCGTCCTATTTGGGACTCGTAAGCTGGATGTACCTGCCTCCCAGTGAGTGATGTTGTTCCCAATGGGACTCGGGAGCTATCGCTTCAAACGCCAGGACATTGTCCACTATACCAACGAGCCGCGATCAATTCGCTCCAGGCAACGATGGTGTCTTACGAGCAATAACACTAAAACTATACCCGTCGCATAACAAGTGGCTATCGTGGCTTAGTGGCGTAGTGGATAACGCCCTGGTGTTTGAAGCGATCGCTCTCAAGTCCCGGTGGGAACAACATCACTCACTGGGAGGCAGGTACACACAACTGACGAGTCCCAAATAGGAAGAAATGCGCACCCTGGATTCCACTGCTAGCCACTGCCCATCATTACTATCAAATCCTGAAGTCCAGGAGGTGGCCTGCTTGAACTCTGGGCTACCGTTTTCTATCATCAAGTATATTGCATCAAATTTCTATATTGTTTTAATCGTTTAATTATGTCAACCAATCGTATTGTATATTCTCGCGCGTTTTTAAAATCATTACAACCTATCGCTTCGCAAGTTGAGAAGAAGCACCACGGTGGATGGCAACGAGCTCTGAAGCGTATAACCACAGATCAAATGACTATTCCGGAAATACTTAGCACAAACTGCAGGTCGTTGCAGAATGAAGTTGATTACCTTCAGTCACTCTTGTCCACAAATGTTTATCGAAGCACTGGTGTAATAATGCTGCAGGAAACATGGCTTCATAATCTGCATGATAATGACTTAGTGTGCTTAGATGGTTTCAAATTATTTCGACAAGATCGAAGCTTTTCGAAGAAGAAATGTGGTGGTGGTGTAGCAACATTTATTAGTACTAACTGGTCCTCCTCCAACTATGTATGCTTCTGCTTCTCTGACGAAAAAATTGAGTGCATTACCATCAAACATCGTCCCAAACATTTGAGCAAATACAAATACATATATATCACAAACATGTATGTCACACCTGACTGCAGTTTCTCAGATTTGTCAACTTTTGCTGATAAATTCACTGAATTTGCTGCTCCAGTTCTGGGAAACTTCTTGTCTGTTGTCTGTGATGATTTTAACTCATGTGACTACAGTTTTCTATTATCATTGGGTCATAAAAATATGGTTAACTTTTCCACTCGTCTTGACAACACCTTAGACTTTGCATTTACAAATGAACCTGGCATATATGAAGCCCTAAACGGGCTCCACTGCTTAATTACGACCACTGTATTGTTTGTGTTTTGCTTAAAGTGTACGGAAAATTATACGAGAAAGCCTTGCATACCTTTCAAGGAAAGTTCAATACAGATGCTATTCACAAGAAAATATATTACGTTTGAGAAGCATGCTTATAGAAACAGACTGGGATATATTTGCTGATGAAGTTTTAGACAACACTGTTCCCAATATCACAAGCTATCTCAGATTCTGTCTCGATATCTGCTGCCCTACTGAAACAATTTACATGACATTTAACAGACTTTCCCCCCCCCTCATCTCAAGAGGCTCCCGAGAGAATAGGAAAGGTTGTATAAGGCGAGAGATCACCCTGGCGTTAAAAGGCTTAACTGTCTAATTAAGTCTGAAATACGACGTCTGAATACTATGTACAACCAGAAGTTCTTATTGTGTAAGAACTCTTCCAAACTAATTTTATCAAGTATGCTGACGACCTGATGATTTCTATTCCAGTCAACTCTTCTTTGGATTGCTTAAAATTAAATGAATTCTTGTCTAAAGTTGGTAAATGGTCTCTCTCAAATGGTCTCAAACTAAACCCTTCTAAACGTCAGACCGTTAATTTTAGCCTCAGGCGCAAACAAGACTTATGTGAGCTGCTTAAATCTCATGACGCCTGCTGCATCAATGGTATTTCTGCAGAAAGTAAATCGAGTGTGAACTATCTTGAGTTGTGTTTTACTTCTGACCTTTGTTGGTCGTTCCATATTTTGTTGATTTGTATAAAAATCTTTCGTTTAACTTATTACGTAAAGAAATTGAGGCTTTCTGGTATAACTCAACTGCTTCTTTTACAATTTATTAATTCCTGCATTTTACCTATTCTTCTATATTGTTCCCCATTCATCTTTCCTGGTCTTCTTAAAAAGGACTATGTTATGTTGCATAGGGCTTTGAAGACCGTCAGCAAGGTGAGTTGTGTGTCTCTGGCTCAACTGATTAACACTGTAGTTGATCGACATATAAATTCCTGCAAGCTACTAGCTATAGAAATTTTAACTGACAGTGAGCATCCAATTCATTTACAGCTCTCTCCATATATCTCCTCAGGGAGGACAAGGAGAAATTACATAAGACTTTATGCTCGTACAGCTAAGTATAAGAATTCGACTGTACCTGACTTTGCACGTATATTTTGTGAGGAAAAAAGTGTTAGAACATAAATCCCACATCAACTTTGTAACAGTTAAAAATCTCATTTCAATAATTCAATTTACAATGCAAAATTTTCTCGTTTTTAATATTCTTCACATAACTTAAATTTTTATAATAAAACAATTTGAAATGTTGTAAAGGAGTATGTATATACGTATATTTTGTTGTTATTGCAATGTATATTACGCTGAGAATTCCAAATTGTACCACAAATTGTTTTGGAATAAAGTGAATTATTATTATTATTATTATTACTAAATATCAGACTACACTGGTAAATCATAAAATGTTTTGTCAGCTAATGGTTGAAATTGCAGCACTTTCCCTGAACAATTAAGTTAAGTGGAAGTTTGTCAGAGACAAATGTATTGAAACAACTATTTATCTTTAATCAGTTTTCAGTCAGTTTTTATAGTTTTATTTATGTATGAAATACATCTAGTGACTTGTCATATAATCTATGGGATGGGAAAGCAGTTTCCTGAACTTTAATTATCATCCAGATTACACTTATATGATCATAGGACAGTATAGAAAAGATTATTGTAGCAGAGAAAGTTTTCTTTCCTATGTTGTCACTTAACAGGGGGCCAACGCTCATTGAATAAGGAAAAAAAAAGCACATAATACAAATAAGGATGTAAAATGGAAAAATAAATAAAAAATAAAGATAGTCAGTAAAATTAAATAATAGAGGAGCTGTCAGGGTTTCATGGTGGCCATAGCATAGGAAAAGCTTAGATATACAATTTTTAGATACTACTGAGGTTTCAACAGTAAAGCGGTTAAGTTAGTAGATTCAGCATCATTTTCTTATTGGTGATTAACAGTGGAATCCAGGACACGTGTTTCGTCCTATTTATGACTCGTAAGTTGGATGTACCTTCGCCTCAGTGAGTGATGTAGCTGCTACTTAGACTCGGACCTAGTATTCATTGCTTCGAATGCCAAAGCGTCATCCAGTAGACCATTGAGGCACAACAGCCACTCTTAGAGCAACCAATACTAGTCGTTGTTTATTGATACTTGTAACTTCCCGTTGCTATAAAGCGTCCAATCGCTCGACCTCTACTTGGTTTCAGACTTAATAGGTACAACATCACTCACTGAGGTGCAGGTAATACAGCTGACATTTCATAAATAAGACAGAAAGCGTATCCTGGATTCCACTGCTAATCACCAAGAAGCATATAAAATCATGAACATCAGCCAATACCTAGGTGTCCGCATAGCAGCCCATCGACAAACAGGTCGAAGTCGAGCATTTTGACACCCTAGAACAACCAGAAATCATAAGTATCAAAGTGACATTTAATATTATCGTCTATATGCATTTTGGGAGGCTTACACAACTGAATAAAATATCATGATATACACTCCAGTTTGGCACTGAACATGTCAAACTATTCACCAAACAGTTTGATGGAATGATAATGATAGTTCAAATTATCGAATTACTTTTCCAGTCATTATTTTCAACGGTACCTATCAAAAAGTTGCTGAAACAAAACTTTAATATAATG
Organism: Heterobilharzia americana; assembly: GCA_944470555.2. NCBI lineage: Eukaryota > Metazoa > Platyhelminthes > Trematoda > Strigeidida > Schistosomatidae > Heterobilharzia > Heterobilharzia americana. Next base: position 1,238 of record CALYCZ020000177.1, on the reverse strand, counting down.
GAGAATATTTGTAGCTCACGTGGATGATCTTGATAGCATTGTGTTCTCTCAGCTGGGTTGTTTAATTGTGAAGCTTTCATCATCTTGCTAGATGATGTCATCAGCAGCACTAACTTCAGTATGAAGTGAGCTGTCACTATCTCTCCATTAGTGAGTGATTTAGTAGCTTGCTCTGAAGATATGGTCTATAATTGGTTGCTGCCTTCGACTGTTGTGTCATTGATTGTATAGACTTTCCTGTTGGATGCCCGTTCCTCTGCTTCACCTCTCACCTTTCTGTCCTCTATCATTTTTATCATTGGTTGATACATTGGGTGTATATCTATACATCTGTTGATTACTGACTGACTGACCTGAATGCCAAGCTTCTAGGATTTCTCTGACATTCTTTGTGTTTCCTCTCTCCATCCAAGATTTCTGCAATGTCCAAATTGAATTCATGTCCATAGTTGTTATCCACATGCATTGAAATGAGTGACGAAATGTCGTGGCGTTTAATAGCCAGTTGGTGCTCATGTAGACGAAGGTGAAGAGGGAGACCACTTTGTCCAATGTAGTGCTGACTACAGTTATTCCAGTTGATTTTGTAAATGAAATTCGGTTTGTCTTCTCTGATTGTTGTTCCATCCTTTGGTCCGTATAATAGTGTTTGGAGGGGATCTGTTGGTTTATGAGCCACACCAATTCCAAGTGGTCTCAGCAATCTTGTTGTGATTTCTGATACATCCCTTATGTATGGTAGGACGATGCGTTTGTTGATTTCTGTTGATGACTTAGTAGTTGGTGATGCACGGGATGGGCATCTTCTGATAAAGTTTCGTGGGTAGCCGTTCTTCTTTAGGGTGGACATCAAGTGATTTTCTTCGTTTCTCTGTGAAGTTGTTGTGCTTCAGTGTGTTTTCGCTCTTTTGAATAGAGTCTGCACGCAACTGATTTTGTGTGTTGTTTGGTTGTTGGTATTGTAGTTGAGGATTTGGTCAGTGTGTATTGGCTTCCTGTACACTTGTGTTTCCAGCTTTCCGACATTTGTCCTACTGACTAAAACATCCATGAATGGTAGTTGGTTGTTTGACTCTTTCTCCACTGTGAATTCGATGCCATTGGAAACGAATAACGAAAGATTCCACTAATAAACAACTTGAGCAATTAAAAAGGCTGATCTGTAAACATCCCTAGCCAGATAAGAGTGATCTAAACACCGGACCGCAGTTCCACCTGTTTCAAGCCAAGCTCATCAC
>CALYCZ020000176.1:0-13970 GCA_944470555.2 Heterobilharzia americana | reverse complement strand
GACTGCCATTCTATGCTCTGTTCTATGATGATGCGAAGCGTTGCAATTTGGTCTGCACATGATTTGCACTTCCTGAAGCCTGCCTGTTCCGGTCGTAGTTTTGAATCCAGTGCATCCTTTAGTCTGTCCAGGATGATGCGGCTTAGTATTTTGCTTGCTTAGGGTGGACAGGAGAGTGATTCCGCGTCAGTTCTTGCAAACACTGAGGTCTCCCTTCTTCGGCAGTTTGACAAGGTAACCCTTCTTCCAATCGTCAGGTACCTTCTCTTCCTTCCACACCTTCTGCAATAGTGGTGTGAGCATGTCTGCTGTTGTCTCTGCATCTGTTCTCAGTGCTTCTGGCGGTATTCCATCTGGTCCTGCTGCTTTCCCGCATTTCAGTAGCTTTATGGCGTTCAGGACTTCCATTTTCGTTGGGGGATTAATGTTCACTTGTAATTCAGCGGCTGCAGGTGGTATTTCTGGACGAAGTGCAGGTGGTAGTGGTGGTCGATTCAAGAGCTTTTTTAAGTGGTCGGCCCACTGTTTCCTTTGTTTCTCTTCTCTCGTAATTAAACCTCCGTTATCATCTTTTATTGGTTTCATTTGTGTTGATCTCTCCCCTCCCAGATAGTAACCCGATTATTTGATGCAATGTCGTCAAGCCTCTGTCTCTCCTATCAGCAGCCTGTTCTGCTTCACTTGCCAGTGTGTCGTAGAAGTGTCCTTTGTCTTCGCATGCACTCTTCTTCACTTCTTTGTCCAATGTAGTGTTTTATACATTTTACTCAGTTCCTCTTCTCGTTGCGCATCCTTGCACTGGTTTATCTTCTACTTCACCATCCTCCTCTCCTCTATCAGCTTCCAGGTATCCGTCGAGATCCATTCCTTATCTTCTTTCTTCTTCCTTCCTAATACTGTTGTGCAGGTTTCTTGCCACATAGCTTTCGAAGACTTCCAGTGTTCTTCCACACAGGTTTCTTCAGGGATGTTGCTCGATATCTCCCATTTTGTCTTGATGGCTGGCTGCCTTGAAGATCTCCTTTGTAGTTTCATCCTTCAGTTTCCGAGTGTTGTACTTGAATTGAGGTCTATCACCAGTTTCCTTAAAGGCTTTCAACTTGATTTGGAAGGTTCCTTGCACAAGATAGTGGTCTGAACCAACATTTGCTCCTCTTCTTGACCTTGTGTCGAGTAGACTGCGTCTCCATTTTCTTGAGATTGAGATAAAGTCGATTTGATTTTTAGTGGTGTGCGTGGTTCTGGTGAAATCCATGTCGCTTTGTGGATATCCTTGTACTTGAACATAGTGCCTTACTGCAATCACCAAATCGTTGAGTGCACAGAATTCTGCAAACAATTCTCCATTCTCGTCCATTTCACCTAGCGCCTCTTGACTCATGGTTAGTTCTCTTCTTGTGTTGTCCCCTCCCAGTTTGGCATTCATGTCGCCCATTAGAATTTTGATGTCGCCAACTGACGTCTTGTCCAGTGTTAATTGCAGTTGTCTGTAGAATTCCTACTTCTTCTCTTCATCTGCACTATTTGTAGGTGCATAGCATTGTATGATTGTGACCTTCCTTGCTTTTGAGTTGAACCATTGCTGTCATGATCGTGATGCCGAAAGAGATTGGTTCCCACTGCATGAGAGCCTTCGATGCTCTTGAGGACATCATGATAGCTACTCCCTCAGTGTGCTCGTGGTTGGCGTCTGGGTGACACTATCGGAGTAGATTATTGATTCTCCAGTTGACAGTTTGGAGAGTCCACTTCCATTCCATCTGCTTTCGCGAATTACAAGCACTTCGATGTGATACCTTCTCATCTCCTTTGCAATCTGGGCTGCCTTACTGGGTTCAAACATAGTGCGGACATTCCATGTCCCCACGTTTACTTTCGCTTTCATCGAGGGAGAGAAGATACATCGGCCAATTGGCTTCCCGAAGGCTTTCACCAACTGGCGTCATTTCGCCTCTCCGATTCCAGCGGGGAATAAGTTTGTTTTTATTTTTTATGTATCGTTTGTGCTTCGAAGTTTCTTTAGCGGTTAGATTTGTTTTCTGGGGTAGGGTTGCTAGCTCTATGCCCAACCTTCCCTCTTCACCCGGCGCTTAGGACCGACCAGTAACTAGTGAACTAGCTAGCCAGGCGAAGTTAATAATAACAAATGCGGTTGGCTTACTATAGGCAACGACAACCATGACCTGACCCTTGAGGTATGCGGAAAACAGCCACCTAGACTATCTTCTGTGCTAGATCTTGGCATCAGGTATTCCAGGGACTTGACATTCTCGGAACAAACAGCATATGTCAGATCCAAGTCACGCAAACTCTTGGGATGCATCATTCATAACTTCTTTGACACTGAATCACGGGTTCTACTCTATAAAGTGTGCATCTGCCCACTTTTAGAATATTGTCCGTTTATTCTCAGTGGCCTCCGTAGAAGCGACAAACTGAAAGTTGAAGGGGTACAACGTTACTTCACCTTCAGAACATTAGGAACTGACCACAATCTAGACTTCACGTCCAAACGTGACATGTTGGGGTTGGAGCCACTCTGGAAGAGGAGACTTAAACTGAACCTCACATTTTTTATAAGTTACTTCATCAGCACTTGCACTCTTGTGGGCCGCAAATCAAGCTAATTGTAACGTCTACCTAAGATGTGCGCAACCACAAAGTATTGGTTGAAACTGAGTGTTGTACGACAAGGTTGCAAGATAATTTCTTCCACAATAAATACTCACACATTTGGAACAGGCTTCCAGACGAAACTCGCGTGGCAAGCTCGTTGACACTCTTCCGCTGTTCACCTAATAGGCCGCTAATAAACGACAAGTCTATCGCCCAACTGGTCACCATCTATGCATCCTGGGCTAATGAGGATATACTTGGACCTCTAAATGTATGAAACAGGGCTATTACAGCCCTCGTGTTCCTCCTACACTTATGGGTTGACGATTGCTTACGAGGGTGTGAACACCGGCCCCCCCTCCTCACTCTAATGAACTTATGTACACTGGTTCCCTCTCAAAGCTACTACGGTACACTCTTGTAGAAAAGTTTTAAGAATCTTATAATGGAAAAAATTTGTGGTTAATCACACACACATACATGAAAATGTACATAAGGTTCGGATAGATCTAAAAGTATGGAAACTTCTCTCTTTTCCAAGCTTGTCTGCGTGGTAATTCCCTTTACCACATCTGCTCGTGCTTCTTCTTTGTTTTTTACTTTACAGCAACAGCTCGATGACGACATTCGATGCTAATTTTCAACCTAGACATATCTACTAAGTGGAAATAATACCTAGTGTCTAACTCCATGGATTATTGGACTGCTCCCAATCTTCCGCGGTTTCTGGAACATCACAGTCAACCCATCAGCTGGTCAGAATTCTTTTCGGGACGAACCATCTAAAGTTTTCCAGCAGCCATAGTGGTACAAATATTCTAAACAAATGATCAAACGAGTGACCAATATACCTTTTGGCTCGGAATATGACTTGCAGGCATTAATTCCACACTACATGTTTTATAGCACTCTGTATCAAGTGATCTTTTTAAGTAAAAGTTACCACGTGTCAAATGCACTTCTAGAATGATGCTGCTTGCGCTAATATGAAAGATGCCCGAGGTCCATATGTAACTGATGCTGTTTGGACTACTGACCGTCTCAACGTCTACTTCCATCTACTACCAGAGGTACTTCCAGTGGAATTAATGTACACTACCTTTAAACCACATGGTGAACTGGAAATGCATGGATTTAGACACTCACCTTAGTCATATAACCTTGGATACTTACTGATACTCCAGATCGTATAAATAGGCCCTTTGTGGTTAGCAGAGCTAAAAACTGAAGAACTTTCCAGTGACTGGATGTTTATATTACCAAATAATAAACCATGCAAACGGACTAAGAACGTCGTCTAGTTATAACACAAACTTCGAACACTGCGCGCTTTTGTCGTTGATAGTGGAACCTATCTGTGTAATGACAGATGGAAATCCGAACCCGTCTCTTGATTTGCGGCAAGTTTTAACAGGTTTATGCACATCAGTAACTTGCTATGTGAGTTACATAATCTCCGGCATTATTCTGTAAACTTTCAAAATCATCATTCTGACGGCTCTTGTGGACTGGTATCTGTCATGTTAAATCCATTAAATGAAAACGGGGATTTTTATTATCTTTACTTTGACTCACTGCATACGCTGAAAGTGGCATTTTCTTTGCCCCGTAACCGCTATCCTATGTTTTTGATGGAGTTAAACGACCTCCCCTCTGTACTATTCAGGATCGTAAAATCTTGTAGATTTTTTGACATATATCAATGTGATGATGCCTGTAAACTGGCTTCTTTCATGTTAATTATTAACGTGAGAATAAAAATTTATTTATTTTTTGCAGCCATGACCTTGGGGTGTGTGCGTTCGTCATAAGGTTTTGATGGCAAGGTGCGCACTGACAAATGCGATTTCTAGGATTCCATTTGAATGCAGGACTGGCCAGGTAAACCTGAAAAGTTAATAACAAAAGCGAGCAGCAGGCGAAATTCAAAACAGGAGCACAGAAATATGCAGGAGTGGACCAACCATGCGCATCTGGGTGAGTTCTTTGTACTGATTACAAAATTTACTCCACTATCTAAACCTGCAGGCCAATTTTTCTTATTTGGGAGCTGGGCAGCAAAATCAAGGAACAGAAATTCAACATTTCCGGTTCATTGGGAGAGTACAACCAGTGTGTGCAAAAAATTTAAGCCTTACAATACATAGCCCTTATTTGGGTGCAATCTCTTGTTTTGAACCTTAGTCCAAATTTTGCTTGACTGCTTTTCATTACCGTTTATTCTTTTTTTCAGATGCACACCTACTGATCTCAACCCATTTCATCAGTGAAATATGCTGCATGTATGGATTCCTGTAAGCACTTCCCTCAACATAAAGATTTCCCCTATCGTCATATGCTGTGTAGTTAGGAGGCTGCACAGGTTATCCCTAAAGAAACAAAGAGGGCTACAGCGTGAAACATTACGCTGAAGATAGGAAACTCTGATGTTTGATTGATATCAAGGTACTGGAAATCACCTGTGTGAATCGTGCAGATAGAAAATTAAGTCATTCCTTTATAATATGTGCAGCAATAGTATTTCCCTTATGGCAAGAATTACGTGGATCACACACATTTCGCAGTTATGAACATTAGGCATATTTACAGTGAACCGAAATGGTTAAATAAGAATAAATATCGATACGTTGCAGACCACTTTCGATAAATCCCGATCTTCAGGTCAATGATTTTATCTCTCATCGGAAAATCACATTAGTTGCTCCCAGGTAAGATTTTCGCCTAAGATCATACGCTTAATTTGGTACTTCATCTTGAATGACGTTTTCCTCCTTCGTTACTGCACAAATATGCAGCTCAGCGTCAGGGCGGGTTCCTAAGTGGTTTGATTGTTCGAATCTGAAGGTAGTTTGGGAGACAAAGTGGATAGAAATAAAATGTTAATTCTCATGATTTAGGAGGGTGTATATAAGGACCAAGTTTTGTCAAAAGTATTTTGTCAAGGAACCTGGACTACTTTTTCTTCTTATCTGTCTTCTAATTAACCTAATCATCCAGATTCGGTAGCTTTTCTAATCGGCTCCTCTCTGTGCAACATCCCAACTCCACCTACTTAAGGTAATGGTAATGGTAGCAATAAAGAATGTTCTGCCAAGATGGTGGAAATCGCAATGAAGAAGTATAACGGTTTCTAAACCAGTTTCTCTTGTTAAACTTTGCTCAGCAAAAAGCCTTTGGACGTATAGATAGCCAAAGATGCACCAGCCTATGGGCGACCTGCTTGAGCTCTAGGCTACCGTTTTCTATCATCGAATATATTGCATAAAATTTCTTATTTCTATATTGTTTTAATCGTTTAATCATGTCAACCAATCGTGTTGTATATTCTCGCGCGTTTTTAAAATCATTACAGCCTATTGCTTCGCAAGTTGATAGGAAATTTAAGAAGAAGCACCATGGTGGATGGCAAAGAGCTATGAAGCGTATGACCATGGATCGAATGACCATTCCAGGAATACTTGGCGCAAACTGCAGGTCGTTGCCGAATAAAGTTGATTACCTTTAGTCACTCTTGTCCACAAATGTTTATCGAAACACGGGTGTAATAATGCTGCAGAAAACATGACTTTATAACCTGTATGATGGTGACCTAGTCTGCATAGATGGTTTTAAATTATTTCGACTAGATCAAAGCTTTGCGAAGAAGAAATGTGGGGGTGGTGTAGCAACATTTATTAGTACTAACTGGTCGTCCTCTGACTATGTATGCTTCTGCTTTTCTAGCGGAAAAATTGAGTGCATTACCATCAAAAGTCGCCCCAAACATTTGAGCAAATACAAATACATGTATATCACAAACATGTATGTCACACCTGACTACAGTTTCTCAGATTTGTCAACTTTTGCTGATAAATTCACTGAATTTGCTGCTCCGGTTCTGGGGAACTCCTTGTCTATTGTCTGTGGTGATTTTAACTCATGTGACTACAGTTTTCTATTATCAGTGGGTCATAAAAATATGGTTAACTTCTCCACTCGTCTTGACAACACTCTAGACTTTGCATTTACAAATGAACCTGGCATATATGAAGCCCGTAAACAGGCTCCACTGCTAAATTCCGACCCCTGTATCGTTCCTGTTTTGCCTAAAGTGTACGGAAAATTATACAAGAAAGCTTTTGCATACCTTTCAAGGGAAGTTCAACACAGATGCTATTCACAAGAAAATATATTACGTTTGAGAAGCATGCTTATAGAAACGGACTGGGATATATTTGCTGATGAAGTTTTAGACAACACTATCACCAATATCACAAGCTATCTCGGATTCTGCCTCGATATCTGCTGCCCTACGGAAACAATTTACGTGAGATTTGACAGACTTTCCTCTCCTCATCTCAAGTGGCTTCGGAGAGAAAAGGAAAGGCTGTATAAGGCGAGAGATTACCCTGGCGTTAAAAGGCTTAACTGCCTAATTAAGTCTGGAATATAATGTCTGAATACTATACACAACGAGTTCTTATCGTGTAAGGACTCTTGCAATACACGGAAATTATTTAAAGAGCTTACTGGGTAAAAAATAGGTGACAACACAGACTCTTTAGGATGTCTGTGCGTTAAACAGGTCATTTATACGTCGGCAAACTAATTTCACCATCCCTAATGTCCAAAATCAAGTGGATAGCTGCTTTCCAGGTTTCAATACAAACGATGTATTTAAATGTCTAAAGTCTTTGAATCCCTCTCAAAGCTTAGGTCCTGATGGTGTTTCTAGCATAATATTTAGAAAATGTGCAGATATTTTATGTCATCCACTTACAGATATCTTCAATGTATCGTTCTGTAAAAACATAATATCCACTGCTTGGAAACAGATAAAAATTGTGCCTGTGCCTAAGCCATCTTCTGGATCAATCTGTATTGAATAGCACATATTCCATTTCATCTCGTGATAGTGGGAAAATTTTCAGGAAGTGGTAGGGATTCAGCTCCAACTCAACGGCGTCAAATATGGGCGAGTTCACTGTGTGGCAGTAATGGGGCATTTTCATGTCACAGCTAAGTAACACCACTCTCAGACTTGTAATCGGTAAGACTATGTTTTATGTAAGATATAGTGACGATACCCTCATTGTCCAGGACAAAATTCAACAATCAAAGAAACTGCCACGAAATGGATAGGATGTTACTTTTCGACCAATCGCTATAACTTCCCCTTTTCCGAAGACAGCGGAGAAATTACTTCTGCCTGTGACTGAGCCCTCGTTGATGGCCTTCAGAGATCATAAACAGTACGATTACGAACACCGGAGTAGTACTATAGATGCAGCTACTGTCTTGCACCACAACAGTGTTTCTAGTTTCGACAAAGGTGTTAAGTATGTCCGTTGTGCCCTTTTGGATTACTCATCAGCCTTTGACCCTGTTCCTAGACCACTTTTGTTAAATAAGCTTGCCATAGCTCACACTGAGCCATGAGTTACAAAATGGCTGCATTCTTATTTTTCTGAAAGGAAACAGTGTACTATCCATAAAGGAATGCGCTCCACTTTATTGCTTACTGAAGCTGGTGTGCCTCAAGGTGCTGTACTTTCTCCTTTTCTGTTTTCCTTATTTTTGCACTATTTGCCTTATTCTGTTGAAACTAATTTTATCAAGTATGCTGACGACCTGACGATTTCTATTCCAGTAAACTCTTCTTTCGATTGCTCGAAATTAAATGAATTCTAGCCTGAAGTTGGCTAGTGGTCCCGCTCAAATGGTCTCAAACTAAACCCCTCGAATGTCAGACAGTTAATTCTAGCCTCGGGTGTAAACAAGACTTATGTGATCTGCTTAAATCTCATGACATCTGCTGCGTCAGTGGTATTTCTGCAGAAATTGAATCGAGTGTGAACCATATTGGGTTGGGTTTTACTTCTGAATTTGTTGGTCTTCCCATATTTTATTGACTTGTAGAAAAATCTTTCGTTCAACTTATTACAATAAGAAATTGAGGCTTTCTGGCATAACTTAACTGCTTCTTTTACAATCTGTTAATTCCAGCGTTTTGCCTATTCTTCTATATTGCTTCGCATTAATCTTTCCTGGTCTTCTTAAAAGGACTATGTTATGTTGCGTAGGGCTTTGAATACCGTCAGCAGGGTGAGTGGTCTGTCTCTAGATCAATTGATTAACACTGTAGTTGATCGACATATAAATTCCTGCAAGCTACTAGCTACAGAAATTTTAACTGACAGTGAGTATCCACTTCATTTACAGCTCCCTCCACGTACCTCGTCAGGGAGGACAAGGGGAAACTACATAAGACTCCATGCTCGTACAGCTAAGTTTAAGAATTCGACTGTACCTTACCTTGCACGCATGTTTCATGAGAAAAAGTGTTAGAACAGAAATCACATATCAACTCTGTGACAGCTAAAGACCTCACTTCAATAATTTGACTCACAATGCAAAAATTTTCTCGTTTTTAATATTCTCCACATAACCTAAATTTTTATAATAAAACAATTCAAAAGGCTGCAAAGTAGTATGTATATACTTATATTTTGTTGTTATTGCAATATATATTTCTCTGAGAATTCCGAATTGCACCACAAATTGTTTGGGATAAAGTGAATTATCATTATTATTATGAATCTCAAAGGCGATAGGCTCCTAAAGGAAAAATCTCTGACAGGTTTCTGGAGTTCATCTGTATATCATCCACCTTCAAAGTGAATGTTTATGCAACACCAGATTTCTCATCTGTTGTAGGCCATCTCACCATTTTACAGCCCTGTTTTATTTCTATTTTTACTTGATGTGCGTCTAGAACTGATGAGTCGTCATCACAACCTAAGCGCTAGGTTGTTATGCTGAAGACACACCGGGAAAGCTGAGATAATCTGTCCATATGAACGAAGGTAATTGAAAAAATAGCAGTGAATACGTGAAGTGTGGGTTGGTTCAGTAATTTGGACAGTATGAGTTTTGATGTGCGCCACATTCAGGCTAATGTGGCTTCTCAAAGCCGCTTCTTTTCGCTGAGGAAACCCAGTTTCCAGCATATGTGCATGTTATGAATGTGTCTGCCTGTAGGCAGAAACGTGGTGTATGAACCAGTCTAACATACCCCTCTTCATCCACTGCTGCTGTCGCTGCCATGGCCTAGTGGACTGACTCTTGAAACTATAGAGTTTTCCATAAGTCTCGGCCCTATGGATTGAGATCAGTAGTACAGGCACAAGTAAACAGCAAGTTGCCTTTACACAACATACTATACACAACACATCAGTTCTCGCAAGCACCCGCACAACCAGCGGAAATTCGAGGCTTGGCTAGAGGACCTAGAGATTTCGAAAGCCAATTAACGTGACAGAAAGCAGCCATCGGAACTCCTGGAAGAAACAGATTGATGTCCGCATAGTGAACCACCGATGGTCCAACATATAGGTTGAAAAGTGTCGTCATATCTAGGCAATCAGACCATTCAGGAAGACTTGTATATACATCGTAGGACTACAACAAATAAAAATGAAATGGTCTGAGTGAAGCACAAATCGACGAATGAAGTGGTACGAAAAGGACTGGATAGTCAATAACGCCCTTTTCGCGTTCATTCTCTCGCCTGAATGGTGCCCAAAAGCAACTAGGCACCTCACTGTCTGCAGCTACCACTGTTTCGTATCTCTTAGAAACACAAATGTGATCTTCCTACTGTCCCTAAATTCTGGTGCCTTCCCAGTTTCACGGAATACCAGTCATATTTTCATTTGCTTCCCGAGAGGTTCAAGACAGCCCAGAAGATTGCTGCCCCATCAAAATGACATCTGTCCTTCCATGTATCATAGAGAAAGTAGTAAAAACGCGACCTTCCCTCACCTTTCAGAATACAAACCGTTGAGCCCTCGCAGCCCGGATGTCTGCCCAACGAATGCAGCATAGCATGCCATGTAGAATTCCTCGATGACGTAATTAAAGTGAAAATGAAGGAAGAGTGTTTTTCTCACCTCGCTTTGCCTTTGCCAAAGCTTTTGACAAATTGCATCACCCTTCACTCCTTCATGAACTAAACTCATTTGGGATAACTTGCAGGTTGCACGAAAGGAAAGGTTCATTTCTGCTAGACCTTATACGATTTGTCAAGGGAGGCTCACGTTTTTTCCCCTCTGAAAACATCATCAATGGGGCAATCCAAGGCTCCACCTGGGACCCCTTCTCTTTACAATGCAAACAAATGATATGTGCCCCTACCTTAAGTCACGGAAAATCTTTTTCTTCTCAGACGACTTGAAAAAAGTACACACATGTCACCACAATCGGTGCAATTACAGCAAGATCACCTAACAAAATATCTCGAAACGCAGCGACGCTGGTTTGGGACGCGGCTACTACCACCGGATACACAGAAGTCTGGCCTTGTGCTGTTTGATAAGTAGAGTGCGCCAACTAATTTTCGACCCATTGACCCTGCGCGCTATAAGCGGGGTAGCTTTCGCGACCACAGGATAAGGTATTCCGTTGACGTTTCCCTTACAGAACATGCAACGGCACAGTGCTCCAAATCACACTGCCTCATTGGCTTCATTCACCGAAATGTTTGCCTAATAAAGCCAAGCTGGTTCTGTATAAGATGTCTTCGATCAATATCAGAATAATATCCTGCCATGCTTAGTGGCTTACGGCCCGCCGGTAGCCGGAAAGTGGGGAAAACCGAACGACACCACCACAGATACACTTCCCGAGGTATATCATACAGAGGCAGTCGCCGCATTAATCGACCAGAGCCAATGTAGTTGGGATGAACTAAGTTGAACCTCAAATCTCTTTGTGAAGTCCCACACCATGGGGTGACTACTAATCCTGATAGGGTAGAGTTCGCTGGCCGAAAGCTCTAGAGTCTCAGAGACCAAGACTGCCTGCTCACACTACCATGCGCTAAAAAGCCCAAGTCTGCTTTTTATAGCTCGCTGCGCCGGCATTGGAGACGGACTCCCACGTGATATTTGAAGCTGCGCGACTATATCCTAATTTCAGCCATCCTTGAATCGCTACATCGATGAACTTGGAGTATATAAGATTCCTGATATGCCTTACATGGACGGTTGCATGTTCCTTAATGGACCAACAAACATCTAGAGTCCAACACGTTATCAACTGCCCCAGCCGCTTAAGATTACTGTCCTTCCTGTCCCATAAAATTTTAACTGTTCCAATTTCAGAATAGCTAGCGACTTTGGTGTGAAAACCTTGGTGCGCTTAATATACGACATCAAGGATTTATACTTACAGTCACACAACACTTTCTGGAGAATGCTTACATGAAAATTTTGATTATTTTACCCTGTCTACACAACTGGAAGTTGTTACGATGCTGATTTGTGACAGCGGGCAGTAGCAACTAACAATAGATAGTGGAGGGCAGAGATGGTTTAACCAGTGATCCGCAGGCAGAAATCACAGGATGGATAATCGGCTGAAAACATGCTATGTCTGACCAGCAGTGGTTATTGGTGAGAACGGACCCCACTTATAGAGTTTACAGTAACTTGTGATTCAAAAGAATAACAACCAGATTTGGAGAGGCAGGGGCCAATCATTACATATGGAACGTGCCCAAGTGCAGTAAAAAGAGCGCGAAGAAAACAGTTCAAACATACTCACACTATAACAGCGGAACGTAAGCGACATAGGCAGTAGCAACGGAAATAGCGCCAAAGTACCCGCTTGTATCAAAGATGCCTGCATACGGAACGATTCTACCTACATAGGAATACAACGCGTTTTAAGACCGAATTTGCCAAGCCAACCTAGGTCAGAAAAAGCCAGAAAAAAGAATGGATACTTAAATATTTATGCGGGGTCAGTATGATGACTAGTTTTTGTCTAATTCCTCACTATTCCTTGTGTATTCGTGATCATGATGTCTCTGGTGTTAGTTATTGATTCCAAACCTGATACCCCTCAGCTTACCTTTGTCTAAATACACTTTTCACCTTTAACGGATAGACATTCCGCCCAACGCTCTCCTTTACTTATGTGGAGAGCTTATGGTTTTTGCCTCATCAGTAGTGCAAGTTATCTTTACGTGACCAGCCAGGTTAGTCTGTGGCACGGGTGGAGGTATAGTGGTCAGGAGTGTTGTATGATGTGTGATACATGCTAAAGAATGGTGGCGTCGATGACATGTACACGGCCTTAGTGAGCTGAGAGTGGGCCGAAATTGTTTTTTAAACTGTCGACGTCGTTGAGTGCAGTAGAAAAATGTTTCAAAAATAGAGCAAAGAGATGCGGAGATGGTGGTGACTGACCAGCAGGCATGATGGCAAAGAGGCGGACTCGAAAGACCCTTGTCTTTGCGACAGTATCTTCTAGCAAACTATGGCTGTAGTACTTGTTATGGTTTGCAGATGCAAAAGGAAGCGAAAGTGATGGGAAAACAATCATAATGCTCAAAAAATGGGGTGTACGAGGGTGTTAATTCACCTTATCTGCTACCCGGCCCCCTCTGCACCACCATGTTGTTTTTATCTGGTTGATATGATGGTGTTTAACAGATAACACCACGGCCATTCCTCTCTCCATGACCATATAAAGGGGGTTTACCATTATGGTGAGAACGTTTTATTTATATGTTTAAAACTTCGTTTTACTTGCTTACACTGGTATTCTACATATCATCGTATACCAAGTTCCATGTCATCCCCTTTCCTATTTCTGTCACCATGTCTCGGTATTCAGCTTCATTTTCATCGCTTTCATACGCTACATCGTCGTAATCAGATCTCTAAACAGCTGGTTTGGCGATGCTGAACTAAGTGATTTCAAGTAGCATTTTGTGCTTCTATTTTGGGTTTGGTTTGTCGCCCACTTTTACCATTCATTTTTCAGGTCCGACCGGTCAGTTCTTCATTCGCGTAGGATCCTAGTGATCGCAATTGTCGGGGGTACGTCGTACCGTCCGAACTTCGTAAAGAAGGCATAAAATTGTAATTATGACATCCGCCTACAGACAAGGGCATCTGATGGTCTAGACAGCGGCCGAATAATACTTAGTTTCGAAATGAACTTGCTTTGATCTACTAGGCAGTGTTGTTGGCATTCAGCTACTTTGTTCTTTGTTGTCTGCCAAACAATAATGTCCATCTTTAAACTCACGTCTCATATGCACTTAGCAACGATTTTTATCGCATTGCATGTTATTGGTCATAACAATGGATTTGCACACGGAAACTGATCATGTGTGTAGAATGTCTTCATGTAGACCGTGTTGCATGAGAAATGTTTTTCTATTGTCATAATAATGGAATGCCGTTTCATTCTCTGATCTCGCCAGGCCATATCTGAACCTCAGCTCTATGCCTTCAGGGAATACTTCTGTAAACGGTTAAACTTATTAGACGTGCACGATTTGTGCAAACTTCGTTACTGTG
>CALYCZ020000173.1:0-38075 GCA_944470555.2 Heterobilharzia americana | reverse complement strand
GGTTCTACAGAAAGCCTTGTACGAAGATGGTATGTTTAAAATTCCATCCTGAAGGAAGAAGTATTTCTTCGCAGTCTCAATTTAGTATCACAATACGGTCACGTATTAGGCCTTCCTATCCAGGTATTTAAAACATTGTTGAACTATCGTAAAATCTTTTCACATGCAGTGGTGGTCATGAGTTTCGAGTCCTTAGTGCATAAAGAATTTATTGATGAAGTTTCAGATAGTGTTCGTAAGGTTAGAAAAGAGTGGAAATATTAGCTTGAGAAATGTATCTGAGAACTCAGTAGTAAAGAAGACATCCATTTCTAATAAACAGTATTTACATGGTGTTGCTTGTAGTATTCCGTCGTTGAATGACTGAATGATCGATCTCCATTGGCATTCGGGTTCCTGCGTGGATGCCACGATATTGCCTGTATTTTCAGTCCTGATATCAATGATGGATAGTAGCCAGCAGTGGAGTCCAGGATGCGTGTTTTGTCTTATTTAGGACGCATCAAACGGAAGTACCTGCCTCTCAGTAAGTTATATTGTTCCCACTTAAACCATTCTGTCCTAGGTTCCAGTCTTATTATGAAAAACATCGATCACAGGGAGGGAGACATATGCAGCTGACGTGTTCCGAACAAGATGAAACGAGCGTTCTGGATTCCGCTGCTAGACATTATTTGTCAATAATAGCAAAATTATTATTGCACCAACTAATGGACGATAAATTCACCTTAACATTTAAATAAACCTGCCGACAGAACTTACAGTATGGCTTCATGACTTCAAGTCTTATGAAAGTTTTTGTTTATTTTCATCAATCTGTCAAATCGACAAACCTTCATCTGAGATCTGTTCAAGAATTGGTGAAATATTTTCCTGAATGTTAGTTGGAGAGTTAGAAGCAAATATATTAAATTTAGACTTGATCAGCAACATCGATTTACTTTGATAAAATAAAAAGAGAAATTTTGTGAAGTAACTTAAATGTAGAGCTTATGAAACGAGGCTGATTAAAATATTTTCCGTGTGTTAGTGGCGAATGACCTGGTAAGCTAAATATAGTTGTAGTCTGTTTCACTTTGCTTATCAGATGTATTGCATAGTACAACACTATATACTGGATGAACATTTGAGTTATTATTCGTAAAGAAACAGCAACTTCTGACATTAGATATCCTTAGTTTACTCAGTTCCCAATAATCGCGGTACTATTCAGTCAAATCTCGATCATAGTTCACATAAAAGAACAACTGTTGCTAAATTTTTCACTGCATTTTATCATTTCGATTTATCAGAATGGGGATTTCATATATAAGCTATTAGTGAATCCTTTCTATCACTCATATTGTTTGTTGATTCTAAAGTCAGAGATTCAGGCTTTAATCTCAGTTTTCACACGCCTTAGTGCACATCATCTTGACTCGTTTTTATTATCTTCTACTACAGAATTGCATACCACACCATACTCAACTGTTGTTAAGCTCAGTTTTAATCCTTTTTATAGCTTTACATTTTTCTATTTTCTTATTTCTTGGCAATCTAATTCACCTTGTTTGAACAATTAAAAATAGTCAGTTGAATCTACATTTATAAAATGAAGTTTAATGAAAGGATAGAAGGCGGGCGCCTAGGTAACTAAAGAATGGTAAACCAAGGTAACACATGTAATTTAGAAATTTGTCCAACAGAAACCGTTCATCCCGTTAAGAAAGGGGCTAGTGACAAAAGCGTTCTTATCAATTCGACACGTAACATGTATAAAGAATGATGTTACACCTTTCCTAAATGAGTCGAAAACTTTCCATCAAAAACCAAAGTACTGAGTAAAGTAGAATCATAGAATCGAACCTAAAGGTTGTGTTTAATTTGATGCAATTATAAACACTAGGTATTGAGATTGAACCACTGTCTTTCAGGATGAGAAGTCCCTTAAAGAGGAACAAAAATTCACGGCTTTTTAAACAAATACTAGACTCACGAATCAAAGACTATTTTGTTTGTATCTACCTGGGCCTACTCGTTCCAGCTTCAACTGAAAGTGTTAAAGCAGTAGTGAAACATGTCCACAAATCCTCTCAATTAGATTTTATCATAAAATAAGATAAACTTATTTTAATGCTACTATGCTTTTACTTTAACTAATCCTTGTTTAAATCTGTGATGATCTACAGGCAAGTATACCAGTGACCTTCACATTTCCTTTGGGTCAGTGAGTTCTTGCTGCTATTATTCTTTGAATAAAATAATATAAACAAACGACAACGAAAGTTTTAATTCTCTGAACCCTTTATTTCTTAGGTCGGAATGGTAAGCCTATTTAAACTTTAAAAAGGAAATAATAACAAAACTGTAGAACAAAAAAAGTTTTCATGTAGAAACATATGTATAATTGAAAACGAGATACATAGAATATAAAGAAAAAAAAGCTTAGGTAGGCAAGTGCTGAAACCAAGTAACATATTCGTTCAAATATTAAAAGAATTAAAGTCTGTAGCAAAGGTCCAAGTAAATTTAAAAAAACCATGTCAGAACGAGTGATATCACTCTTCTGATTAAATATTGAAAGTCGATAACGAATTAGTTTTATGCCAGAGAACACAAAGTAGCCACACAACTTGACTAATGCTCAGTGTAATATTCCTGAATGTGTAACTAATATTAATCAGAGATGCATGTCGTTTGACAGTTCAAGCATTCAGTTTTTGAAATTCGGTTGTATACATCAGCAAAATCATATCGCCAACCATCACAAAATAGTGTTTTAAATGGCACACTCTTATGAAGGTAAATCATGTTTACAAATACTTAAAAAGGTCTTCAACATTTAATGATACGGCCTTATGATCTATAGTCAAGATATTGACTATGTCATGCTAGCATTCAAAAATATGATATAATGTATTTTCAGATTCGAGTAGCAGAACCGAAATTAGACTCATTTTGAATTAAATGTCTATGAAAAAGGTAACTTTAGAAGGCAAAATGCATTTGCCTGAATCCCAGGCCTTTTCACTTCTTTCTGAAGCAGATAAAATCGTGAAGGTAATTATTTCTGTTTTTTTATTTTATTGAGTGCTTCACCTTCAAGCGAATGAGTTTGTCGTTTTAAACGATAGCCTACACGCAACAACCACCTGCCAATTATATGCACATGTTCAAGTTTCCAATAAGATGTCTAAGAAAATGGGAAAAAAATTACAAGACATGTACAGAATTATTTGGTGTCTTTTTAATTCTGACTGCTTGTCCTACCAATAATTACAACTTCTGCATAATCGTATGATAAAGGAGAATAGTAGATAAGTTTGAATAGATTCGTAACTTTTAATAAGGTAGTTAGTAGATGATTCCGAAATACCATGTCTATGTATGCAATTAATGAAATTTTCTCACGCTTACTGTTTTTAATTTTATATCTAGAACTTGAAAACAAGTTATCACGTATCATCCTTAGTAGTTCTTAAGACTTCATATGGGGTCTTCAGATATCTGAAAAGCTTACAATGCAAAGTCTTGGGCCAAAATAACGTATATATTAAAAGTTGATCTAAAGATTAATTCTCTCTGATTATATGACATCGTTACTTTGACATATCAGTTTGAAATTTAGGAAAAAGACTAATTTTCAATTAGGTCTTCGTCTTGGACTCTACACTAATATATAAATTTACACTTCAATTAAAATACAAGTCAAATGGTGGGCTGTTGGTGAACAGTAATTATAGGTTTCGAGTAAGTCATGAAAGTGGTAAGTTTTTTGAAATTAAGATGCAAATAATCCACAGTGTAATTAAAATTGGTAGTATGAAGTAGGTTATTCTTAGATGAACAGTGATTTTTGAGTTTTCAGTCATAGATAATTACTTAATAATAAGAAAACAAATGAGTATTGAGAGAAATAAGAAGGGAAGGAGGTGTACAAAGTTGTACTAGAAGCTATATCATGTTGACGGCCACGGTAATGAAAGTAATCGAAAAAACTTTTAAAATACAAAGGTTAGGCTCGTAAAGGTGGATTGCAATCACCTCTGCTACATGAAAGTTATTTATTTATTCATGTGTTTACTCATGAATCATTCTCTCTAATTTTGCATATTCTTTCTTTTGAGTTCAGTTCACATACTATCTTATTGATATCTACCAAAGCTATTACAAGTACTTCACCTTGACTGATCTAATGACGTGTTTCATCATTTCCGATTTCAGTGTCCTTCCTTTGTTACAATTCTATTACGCAACATGAACATCGAATTTGAGTTGTCACCTTTAGAAGAATTGTTTATTCGCCCACTGATATTCAATTTGCATGCCTGGATGTATAATAAACTCATAGTAAACGCCTGAGCCCGAAAATATTGACGAAAATGAGTATTTTCTCATTTGAAATATGAAATATATTGATAAAAGTACATACCATCCCTGTTTTCTTAACTTCCTCTTGTAGGCTTCTAAATTTCAAACGTAAAAGAGTATAAACTGAATGCTTTCATAAGAACCACATTTAACTAGTTTATCGGACATCATTATTTGTTGAAGTCACTTTGAAGGTTTCTTTTTAAAATCAAAAAGCTAAAATTTAAATTGAGATAACCGAAAACTTCAAGGACTGTCAGTAAAGTTTTAGAAACTGCGCTCTTAAAGCAATACACTACTATTTAGAAATAAAGAATGATAGTTTGAGGGATGAATAACTTTCCACTGACGTCCCCTTCGAGTATTTACTGACAACTGTTGAATGTGAAAAGTAGAAAAGCCTATGCGATCCACATCTTTTAATCCAAAGTCCAACACTGCATAACAAAAACTCATGGCTACTGTCAACCAGCTCCTGAAGACATGTGTTCTTTTACGCACTTTACTCTGATTACTGCTTTACTGTTTTATAAGATGCATTTCTAAAGCATTATAAGTAATTTCATTGTAGAATCATTAAACTGTATGAAATCATTTGTTTATCTGACCTTTAATGAAGTTAAGTAATTATGACTGCATTGTCAGCTATGCAACCTTTATTCCTTGTTGTAGATCCCTTCGTAAGAGTTCTTAAAATATGTCTCGTGAGATGGCGAAATATTTTGACTGTGTTTGTATGTGCAATTGTATCGAGTATCTGTTGAACGCACCAAGCCAACGTGCAGTACTGTCTACGTGAAATAGCCGTGTGAATTTCGACGCTTTTACTTTATCGGTAAGCAGCAACAATTTTGTCAAGAGGGTGCTAAGGAGCTTGTTGATGAGTCACTGGAGTTTGTCAAAAGGTTTTCGGATCTGGATATTCGTTTGACTGCTGGCAGGGATGTGACTGGTAAGATTTCCAACCTTATATAGAGAACCAGGACGGAATACGTCGGTTTGGCACAACTGCAGTGTTGTCATGATGTTAGAAATGCTAAAAACGATTGTGTATGCTGCAGTTCTTCTCTACACATAGGAATTCTGTCCTTTTCGAGCTGAGGATGTCTGACCACTTTATGTTTAAGACCACCATTGTCTTCACAGGATCACTTATATCTGATGGAAGCAGTATGTAGGTAATTCTGAAGCTGTGCCACTCAACTTGATATAGTTTTTCATTGAGTATTGTCATCTTAGAATATTAACTTTAGTGGCTTAGATATGTTGCGCATGTCATCTCAATGGCTGTCTCATAACCGACCGTCTACTTACCCTGAAACTAGTTGGAGGAAGCAGTGAAAGGGACAGTGTATTGTGACGCAGTGGAATGAATGACAGTGTGTTCGGATAGCATTTGTAGTTCGCCCATGAGTCCCTGAATAGAAAGCCATAGACCACTTAACTAAAGGGTTTTAAATAAAATCAGATCTGACTCATAATGAAAACCAGTGGTGGTGATCCTTCAGTTTTTTCTGTTACTGAAAGTAAAAGGAAAAGAGTTAATGGTTTTATTGACCCAACCCTGAGACACCTTCAGCAGTCCACCTGCATCTCCGTTTCATTCTATCCTCAGTTTTATATATTTTATAATGTTGATTTGTTCTGAATGGTGTACCTCTTACTTTCGCCGTTGTATCGAGATTGTGTTATGATAATAGTATGCATAAATAATAATACTGTGTCTAAGGTGGAAAAAATACTCACTCAGGTTGATCTTAATTTTGTGACTACTATTTTCTCTCTCTTGATTAATTTTAGAGAGAAAACTGCATGGTCGTGATTATGGTAAAATTTGGAAGTTAAATAATGGTGGTTTGAAGCTTCAAACTTAATGACCACCGCAAGATAAATTTCTTGTGAAGTGTTTTCTCAATGCAAATCTACGGGTTCTCTATGTTTGAAAACCAAATCTTCAGTAGCCCAAGGTAAATGAGAAGGTTTTGACAGAAGAGTCCGTTGGAATTACTTCGACAGTATCCATAAGATACTCGACTTTTGAAAGTTACTTTTTTTTCCTTTCCATTCGGCTTTATGACAATAGGACCTATCATTATTTAAATGCCTAGTATGCTGTGGTAATTGCCGATGACAGATGATGAAAAATGTATGCATTATCATAAAGAATGAACAGAAATAAAAGCGCACACATATTATAAACGTTATAAATTCTATAGACTTGGCGAGGCAATAAAGTTCCGTAACTGGAATTAAATCCTTCGGATTTTATTGCTGATATTATCAAGTCATCTGAGGTTAGGTCACTATGTTGCAGCCCATTGTATTATGACAGGATTCACAATTGAATTCAAATGAATCATAGTTGCGCCACTTTTCTAAGCGGGAGTCTATACTGGTTTCTTTTTATTATAAATAAGGTGAATACCTGTTTATTTACAGAGTTCCCTGGCTTTCCTCCTGAATACCTACAAGAATAAAATAAACGGTAAGTAGCTCTTCGACCCCTCTTTTTATACTGAAGTTGTATACGTAGTAAGTAGGGAACAAAGTTATTTTCTATATGCAAAATTTGATCATTATAACTCTCATCACATAAAGTTCGGATTGACCTTGAAATGCTAACTCGGATCAAATTGCAAGGCTGTTTTCCCTGCAATGTGACGGAGTCCGTCGAAAACAGTTACACCAAATATATATATATATATATATATATATATATATATATGGTTTCGGGTGTTGATTAGAAAGCTGAATGCGTTTCTGAGGACTTTGGCTGGCAAACACTAAGAGACAGAATGAAATAAATGTGAAATATCTGTATGAATGCGTGATGAACACTTTTAGCCCGGGTAGGACTTCCATAGGCTGATCAGTAGACTAAAACCACATCTACCAAGAATGTAAAGAATTGTAGGGTAGTCAGGTCCACTTGTGAAAGTAAAGGATTTATATAACTACTCTAAACGTTTGCTTCAACAAATAAACACACATTAAAAGACTATTTGTCAGAATGAGAAATAGCATTTGTTCAAGCCTATTATTTTTATCTGCATGCATTATATTTGATGTTAGCAATGCATGGGTAGCGTTTACTTTGCTTGCTCTATTGACAAAACTCATTGACTTTAAATAACCATCGTTCATCGTTCAACACTGCAATTTTATCCTTTTGTTAACAAGCTGTAAATCGTATCAAATTTGTCCATTTCATTTGGGACACAGTAATATAGTACTGTACATTATTATCCAGTAAATTATTGTTTATTTCTATGTGTTTTATCAAATAAATTGATTTGACGCAGGATTTAAGTCTAAAGTAATGACTAAATTCTCTCTTTGCAACTCTAAACAAAGAAAACAAAATAAAAAAGTTACCGAAACAAAAAGGCTTGTCATCCTGTGAAAATACTTAAAACAAATATATATTAATAACAAAGTTATACAGATATTTATGTCAAACTTTTAAAGAATCATTCTGATGAGAAAGTAGCAGTTGCCTATCAGCAAAACAGTACTTAAAAGTTACTAACTATAATTAAATTGACCGTAAAAAGAACATATGCCTCAGTAAAAGCTTGTGTAAGAGTATTAATATGTAAGATTTTTAAAAAATTTCCATCCTTCGAATGTAAAATACACAATCATTTTAAAGGTGATGACTTGAACCTTCAGCTGCTTAAACGTTCTTCATTACAATCTGAAAATGAACGTTTGTCCTTGCTTACCAAGTCTTATTTTCTTTACTTATAGAAAATTACATCTGTTATTGTCCATCAATCCACAGAAAAAGTTCATAGCTTTTATTTCATGTCTGAATCCTTTGTTATATCTGTAAAGTATCGTACAATTGATATGTAGCACATTGTTGACAGCTACAATACTGTCACCATCGACGATTTTTGATGATCTTTGAATATCAGAAGCGTGTATTAGGGATTCCTTAGAAAAAGAACTTTCAGTCTTCCCTGCTAATAAATGAACTGTAACACCTTCACCAAAAGCTACTAATTGGACTGGACATTTTTGCTGAGGTCATATAAAAGTCTCTTACTATACATTTTGAGGAAAAACTTCATCTCATTATCGCATATTTGTGGAAATTTTAAATGAAAAAAATGCTCATAAAGGCTGATAATTCGTTTTCTATCCCACACTGGTTCACTGGTTTCGTGCCCAAACAGTAGCCTGTAGCATATAAGCTGTCTAAATTTTACCGTTCATTGTTTACGGTGATTCTCTCCTCTGGTCGATAAGAAGTTTGTGGAATAATTACTAAATTTTATTTGTAGGTCATCTGTGATGTAGTCCTGGCAAAGTATACGTTTAATTGAGATCAGTGTGACACCCATGGGTGAATAAACATTTTAAGGGGATTGTTATCAGGAAACAATAATTATGGTTGTTTACTGTAGGTTCATTAACTCCGTTTAGCAGCTGAAGTGTCTTCTGCATTATATCTCAGCTGTGAATTTCGTAAGAATCTATTTAAGGTGTAAATTGATTTTGCAATAGCAAGTATTACAATTGAGGAATTCTAAAATGCATTCAACTGTGTAAAGTAACAGCTTTTAAATTTCAAACATTCAAAAGTTATTCAGTCTACATAAAATAAAATTTTCGCTATAACCCTACATCTAGAAACGATGTAAATATCACCAATATTTTGGTACTCAATTCACGTCTTGTATCATTTTGAAGTATTTCATTACATTTAGTGTACAATAAAGCAGAAGTATCCACGTAGAGTAGGATGTCGATTGGGTAGAAAACAGAAAACTAGAATATTTAGATGAAAGGTTCTCACTTTAAAAAAAACTCTTTTAGGTAATATTAGCCCTTTACTGCCTATTACGATGTTGTCACCAAATTAGGTTTGCGCTTACGAGTAGGGCAAAAAGACTTCTATAGAAGTAGTGATCCATAAGATAATGGAATTAGTACCAAAAACATTCGACTTATCACCGGTATTATCATCTTTAGACGTGACCTAAAACCCATTTCCGTAGCGATGCAATACCAAGAATGGACAAATAGTGTTTCAAAATTATTAAATGTGACAAATCACTTTTAAAAGCACAGTGGAGAAATGAGTCACGCATTTTGATGTAGTGTTGTCCCTATTTATAAACTTTTTCAAATGAAAGACAAAGTGCATGCGTGTTGAAAGTCTGGATCATTTTCACCTGAAAGGTAATTCGAATACATCTTTTTGACTGAGGTGTTTAACTAAAGTTATTAACAAATCAACTTGATGTGTAGCTGATTATCACAGTTGAAACCAGTATAGAATTACTTCCAAAAAGATGTTTGAACAGTTCTAACACAGCATGACGAATTCATAAACCTACCGTACTAGATGACATTTATGAGCACAACCTTACACATGGGCTTTGTGTGGTCAAGTATTTGTTGATAATCAGTGAGTTCTCTTCATTACAGAAGATGGAAGAGTAAGTTTCTGAGTTTGCTTCAGAATAAGTTGTCAACGTGGGCGATATATTAAATGCTAGCTGAGATGATGTAATTCCAGCGCTTGAGGTATAAATGAACACAAGATTTTCTCATCAGTAAAGTTTATGAAGCTCGGTCATAAAAATTTATCTCTGTATGATACCTAGGCTTTCGTTCTGCTGTCATTATGTCCGCTCTTTTCCTGATTTAATTTAAACTGCGAGTTTCAATCCCATTACGAGGTTTTGAGCTAGGAATTTAAAAACAAATGTCTTCCTAACAGGATACTATTAAACAGAATAGCAGCATCAGGAGAAATGTAAAAAGCTGTTAAAGTGCTATATTACATCTTACTTAAAAAAGTTGTTTTATAAAGTTTAATTACTGTAAGTGGTTAAAACTTAATAAGGATTTGATAGAGTTACAAGGAGTCTGATATCGTCTGTTGAACGTAATCTGGATTGAATGAAGTGATGCATACTTTCTATGCATTGTTTGAACACCACGATATTCAGTTAATTGTGGGCGTTCAGAAATATGATGTACCAGAGTTTAACCATTTATTTGGTTTCTTCTTAGATAGTTCCTTTTCTGAATTTTCGGTTATACTTTGTTTAATTTCGTCTCTTTAAAAAATATTAGTTTATCTGACAAAATTCACTGTCTTCGGTGATGGTGTCCTCATTTTGTCAGAGAAGGCCAACAATAAATTTATCCTCTTTGGAAAAATCTTCAATCCTTTTCGCCATTCCAATAATGACTTTTATCTGTCGTACGGGATTTTTATAGATATCTTGAAATAACTGAATAAGAAGCTAACGTTTTCATGAGTTTTTTTCACGCTCTCTGTCTTACTTTCTGTGCGCATTATATAAATATCAAAAAACGTTGCATACACCTTCTAGCCTAATTACAGTTTAAGCTATAAAGAATCAGTCCATTCCATCACTTTGTAAGTAACTAGTCTTCAAAATAATTAATTCCTGCTCTTAATATACTGTAAAAATTTTTGCCAATAATATATGAGGTTCCTGTGTTCTTATTTAACTGCCTCTCCAGATTTTGATTAGCTGTTTGCAAATTGTTAAACTCAAAGGAAAATTTATCCTTAAACATCCAGAGGACATTTTACAAATGTTAAAGTTATTTTCTTTTACTGGTAAAGATATTTTGAATGAAAGCAAAGTTCATTAAAAAGGCAGCCTAGTCAAATTTTGACAGTGGTCCTCGCGTTAAGCTATGATGCATCAATGATCAAGTTTGGGAACCCTTACACGAAGTAACTTTCTTGTGTACTCAGTTTTCAAAAGTATCACTCACCTTTGATATGAGTTTGTTATAAGTCAATATCCGTTGCTCATCACACAATTTTGAATTAAGTTCTCTAATTCTTATTCAGACTTACTGTATTGAGGAAAAGTGATAGCCTTATTAACTGGTTCATCTAAAATAACCCTCCTTGGTAGGCTGAACTTAAGAAAAAGAAATGTTGGTCATAATTCGACATATCATCCTTAACGGACTTCCTAAATCTGTGTTGTCGGATAATTATTAATACTGGTTTCAACATGAAAAATAAACTCA
This sequence comes from Heterobilharzia americana, assembly GCA_944470555.2. NCBI lineage: Eukaryota > Metazoa > Platyhelminthes > Trematoda > Strigeidida > Schistosomatidae > Heterobilharzia > Heterobilharzia americana. The sequence continues at coordinate 26,690 of CALYCZ020000173.1, read as the reverse complement.
GCATTGACAAAGAAAGCATGTCAAATAAAGAAGGTCAAAAGAAAAATATTTTAAAAATTCTAGGAAGTTGGTTAAAGTTGTAATTAAAATGATTTCAAGCTTACTGTATGAACTGAAACAACTTGATTAGTGATATGTGTGTACAACTAACAAATTAGGCAGAATCTCATAAAATGTTTTTCACGTTTCTAGAAGCTCCAGTTAGTAATGTGTACCAAAATGAAATAAGCAGATTACTTCTTGAGTTTAATCAAAATATTATTTATGAATTTATCCAAAACCACTGTTTGAATCATGAGCCGACTGATTACTTTTTGTCAAGATTCTTTCCTCTTTAGGTTGAAGAAGTGGCACAATCAATTCAATAACGTACAAACCACCTAGGAGAATAGTCTCAAAACTACATATCCATAATTTCCGCATGGACAACATCCTGACTGCTTAGTTGTTAAATAACTGCTACATTGCACGCACTTTCATTCCACTCAATATTTATCAAACACACAACATCAAAGAAAATTTGTATAAAGGTAGTCGCTTACAGTAGTTCGCTCATCCAAAAAAATGTACGTGAGTAAAGAACTAAAAGTCTTCAATTTAATGAGTTGGAATATCTTATGCCCTTGAACTGGGAAATAATAAAAAAAAATAATATTATACGAATGAAACGAATAAACTTCTGTCTTGAATAAAAGATTTAAAGATTGGGCCTCACTCAAATATCTGCTTTCTTTTTAGTATGAAAAGCAAGAATTTTACAAAATGTAGTTGTATTTCATGTTATTGTATTCAACTAGTTACACTTTACCAATATTGAGTTAATAAAACTGATAACGAGATGGTATTCATTATGTGCTAACATCAGTGGGGGAGATATTGGGGATCTTGGAGCACTGAACAGCTATTTTTTCCTATTATGGAACTCCTCAGGAGTACATATCCATAACCCAACCATGGACTGAACACAATAAATTCCGATTCCGTGACTAACGCGTTTGCACTAAACTGATGAGTAAAAATCCAGTGGTTCACATTTCTTACTTCTGTCAGTTTAAACTGAAAAGAATAAGTAACTCCCAACAAACCTCCAAATTGATAACAACTAATGAATGCAGCAAGTCATAAAAATAATAATGGGGTTAACATCTGAATTTCAAGTAGCCTATTATAAAATCAAAGTGATGATTCCGTGGCTACAATAATAAACGGTCATATATAATTACGAGAAAATAAATACAAATTTGTCATAATAAGTGAAAGGAAGATATAACTGAAGACTAGTCTTTTCTGCTGCAGATATTATTCATATACAAGAGCAAGGGATTTAATACAAGGTAGAATACTTGAACTTTCCGGCTTTTCCACTGTGGGTTGAATGCGATATGTATTTGAGTTTTAGGAACAGCCTAGAATTCAGTGATGGGTTGATTGAGATAGGGCGTTCCTGGCTGCCAAGTTTTCACTTCATTTGGTTATATTACTTTTATTAGTATACGTAAGTTATGCTATACACTTTACAGCGGAATTTTTAAACTTTGAACAATGAAGATAGTTTTCCTTATCTGAAACACATTCTTAAGCATCTCTTACATACTCTGAATATCTGAAGTCACTATTTAAGTGTGTATCGAATCACTACTGTCTTTTATTTTTTGATTACTCTGCTTTTTGGATAAACATTTTATTTTAATCAGGACCCTGTAGATATAATCGAAACAGAGTGAATTCTTTCCATGTTTCCTCACTAAAAATTGAGAGACTGCTCCAGCGAAGGAAAGTTTTTCTGTTGGGCGAAAAGCAAAAGTTTTTTTTTCACTACAGTCGTCTTCTATATTTCCCTACGAGCAAATGGGTTTATTCCAATACTATAAGGTGCTTTATAGCCCAATATCTTGTTTTCCTAACCAGCTTTGTTTCCTATTTCATCCATCATCAATTGAGGTAGCTGGAGTATGTGCTACGCATGCCTAGACAGTGACTATCTAGACATGGATTGTGAGCTGAAGCAGGGTTTGTTTCAAAAAATTGTGACCACAACAAGATAGGGCGTCAGTTTTTAGAGTCTCTGAGGGTAGGTCTGCAACTTGAAGGAAAGTGTAGGTTTTCTGGCCGGGGTTCTAAGAATTTTAAAAATCGGAGACTGAAGACTCTTGGTTTTAGGGCTAAAAGTCTATCACGCTCTTGTAGACGTACGCATTCTTCATTTGTGTAGTGGGAAAACTTAGGCACTATGGTGGAGGTTAATTCCATATTAGATCGTTCATTTGATATCGGACACAGCAACACAGCATAACTTACTGGCTGACGTTTCCAGCAGAATTTATCGCTGCTTCTAGGAGTTCGACTGGTAAGTTAGAAAGCCTAAACACGGAAATTAAATAAGTCACAGGGACGCTGATTGCTAATAACTGTCCTCCATAGGTTATTGAAAGTTTATAAAGACTTATAAGAAAAAGAGTGGTAATGTTAGGGGTGATTGCGATGCGCATAAGAGGGAATTCATATCCTCTTATGTGTTGCCATATGAAGAAGGTATATAGCAAATTCCACGTAGAATTCTCAACAATGCTGAGATTAGGGTGGCATTTAAACCCATAAACTCTTTCAAAGAGAAATTCTGAAGGCTTAAAGATCCAATAGAGCCAACTAGGAAAAATAACCTAATCTACCAAAGACTATGTAATGATTGTGAGGTCAAGCATTTAGATCAAATCAACCCATCTGGGTCATTCAGAATAGCGGAACAGAAAAATTTAGCAAACCATACAATGGTGGACCCTACTAAGATTCACTTATCCATAGGGTCAACCACTCGGAAAAGAAGCAGATGCCAAATGAAGACCTTGGGTGCTAGTCGCACCATATCGTGAACTGACATGAGTTTGAAACTGTGAACCACTGAAAACCAACGCAGTGGCTCGATGTTTAACACGTTCACCGTGAAACCTGATGGTCATGAGTTCGATCCCAATTCGGGTCGTGGGTGCGTACTGCAGAAAAGACCCATACAAGGACGGAACAACTGTTCAGTACTTCCAGATTTCCAGTGGTTTCTTAACTGATGTCAGTCCGCGATGAATACTACCGGTAAAATGAATGAACTGTTGAACCATTTTAGAAAAGTTTGAAATATGTGTGATTGCTTTGAGAACACAAGCAATAAATTCTACTCGAAACACCATCTAGCAAATTATACCATGTCACTGTGTGCTGTATCAAATAATTAACTTAGTATGGAATTGGACTCATTCTTCATTGTCGCTGAAGTCATGAATACTTTATTTAAATTAATCTATTTATTATTTTTCACACGTCCGTTTACCTTAGCATTATATTCTCCACCTCATTCTTCTTTGTATATTACTGCGAAATACAGCAAATTCAACTGATAGACTTCTGTGCCAGGTTCTACGTGGACCTGTTTGTACTACCTATCCCGGGTTTCTTCATGCTAAAAATATTATTGACAATTCCTACTTTTTATCATTAAAGAAGCAGCTGAATATCAGAACATATTTTGCAATTTTTATTTGAATGCAAACATGGTGTCGGATGAAATCTGTTAACCATACTACCAAATCCAAAGTATATGATTTGTAACATTACATACTGGAAAGATGTGAAGTATAAAGGAGGCATAAAGATTTAATTGTATTGTGTTAGGAATAGTCTACACATAAGGTAGCAACCCAGCCTAGTTAGCCAGTTCACTAGTTACTAGCCTGTCAGAAGCCCACATAAAGAGCAAAGATTGGGCACACAGCTAGCAATCCTACCCGGAAAACAAATCCAACCGCTAAAGAAACTTCAAAGCACAAACAAAATATTAAAAATAAACTCACTCCTCGCTGGATTTGGAGAGACGAAATGATGCCGGTCACTGAAAGCCTTCAGGAAGCCAATCGACCGATATGCCTTCTCTTCTCTCAATGAAAGCAAAAGTAAGCATTGGGACATGGAATGTCTGCACAAATGCAGGAACCTAGCAATGCTGCCCAGATTGCAAAAGAGATGAGAAGATATCAAATAGAAGTGCAAGGAATCTGCAAAAGCAGATGGAATGGAAGTGGACTCTCGAAACTGTCAACTGGAGAGTCAATAATCTACTCCGATATTGTCACAAAGACGACAACCACAAGCACAGCACACTGAGTTTCCGAGTGGCTATCATGATGTCCCCTTGAAGAGCATCGAAGGCTCCCTCTCATGCAGTGGCAACCAATCCCTACCCTCCTACAGGATCATGACAGCCTGATGGATTCAACTCGAAAGGAAGAAAAGTTAAAATCATACAATACTACACTACGCACCTGCAAACAATCCAGATCAAGAGAAGAAGGTTGAATTCTACAGACAACTGCAAACAGTAATAGACGAGACCCCACCCTAGTAGGCGACATCGAAATTCTAAAGGGGAGGGTGACATGAATGCCAAACTGGGAGGGGACAACACAGGAAGAGAAGTGATCGTGGGTCGGTGGGCACTCGGTAAAATGAGTGAGAATGGAGAACTGTTTGCAGATTTCTGTGCATTCAACGACTTGGTGATTGGAGGTGTTTGGAGGCAGTGTGTACAAACACAAGGATATTGACAAGGCAGCGAGCGACATGGATTTGATTTCACCAGACACCAGGACACACTACACTGAAAATCAGATCGACTTCATCTCAATGTGAAGAAAGTGGAGATGGAGATGCAGCCAGCCTACCAAACAGAAGATCAGACGAAGAAGGTGAGCAGATGTAGATGGTTCACACCACCCACTATCTAGTGCAAAGAACTTTCCAAATCAAGTTGAAAGCTTTCTCAGAATCTGGTGATAGACCACAGTTCGAGTTCACCACCCAGAACAGAAAGTGATGGACGGAACTACACAGGAGATCTACATGTCAGGCATCAAGACAAAATGGGAGATATCGAGCAACATCCCAGAGGAAAGCTTGATGGAAGAACACTGGAACTCTGTGAAAGTGATATGGGAGGAAACCTCCATAAATGTGTTAGGAAGAAAGAAGCAGCAAGACAAGGGGTGGGCCTTGACAGACAAATGGAAGTTGATAGAGCAGGGAGAGGAAGATGAGCCAGTGCAGTGCAGTGCGATGCAGTGCAGTGTGGCAATGAACAACAAAAAGAGGAACTGAATACAACCTAGAAAACACTAAACTAGACAAAGAAGTAAGAAGAGTGTGCACAAAGACAAAAGATACTTCTATGACACACTTGCAAAGGAAGCAGAACAGGCTGCAGTTAAGAGAGACAGAGGACTGGCAACGTTATACCAAATAACCAGGTTACCATCTGGGATGGAAGAGATCAACGGAGACCAAACCAATGAGAGATAGTGAAGGAAACTTAGTTACCAAAGAGGAGAAACAAAGGAAGCAATGGGCTAACCACTCCAAAGAACTCTTGAATCGATCACCACCACCATCACCTGCAACTCGTTTAGAAATACCACCAGCAGTCCAGCCACAGAACTATCAGTGAACACAAGCCCTCCGACAAAAGCCGAAGCAAAGTACTGAACATCATAGAGTTACTGAAATCTGAGGAAGCATCAAGACCAGATGGAATCTCGCCAGAAGCACTGAAAACAGTGGACATGCTGACACTACCAATGCAAAAGGTTTGGAAGGAAGACAGGAAAGATGCCTGAAGATTGGAAGAAGGGGTCTTCTCTTGTCAAATTCCCAGAGAAGGTGGACCCAATTCTTTTCAAGAGCTGGCGAGGAATCACGCTTCTATCCACCCCAAGCAAAATACTATGCCGCATCATCCTAGAGGGATCGAGAGGTGCTCCGGATTGAAAATTACGACCGGAACTGGCTGGCTGGCTCCAGGAAAGACAAATCATGTGCGGATCAAACTGCAACACTGCACTACGCATCACCATAGAACAGAGCATATCATAGAACAGCAATCAACTCTCTACCTCAACTTCATCGACTTTGAAAAGGCCTTTGACAACGTCGATCAAGAAGTAATTTGGCAGTTGCTTTAACACTATGGTTTAAATGCCACAAACCTTTATCAACCTCATTCAACAGCAGCTGTATGCAATATGGTGCTACATGCCAGCCGAGTGAGTCACAATGGAAAGCTCAGTGACGCCTTTGAAGTGAAGACAGGAGACAGGAGTAGGACAAGTATGCCGCCTACTATCACCGATGATCTCCCTGATTGTGGTTGATTGGACTGGATCATGCAACAGACAACTGTGAGGAGCGAGAAGATGGCCATACGCTGGCTGCACCGATGTAAAGACCCCAGAACAGGAATTAGCTCAGAAACCTCAAGCTTGTTTATTTAGATGTTAACCTTCAGGTTTCTCTGGTGTGGAATACAGCTTTCTATATTTTTCAACCACTTTCTGTTCACGAGCTGGTGTAACTGAAATTTATGTCATCCATGTGCATCTGTCATAACCTTCATATTCTTTTGGATTACATTTCCGTTTTTTGTGTGGTTTGTTCTCGTGAAACTTACCGATAAATATAAAGCTCTGTACCTCTGATAGTAATTTTTGATTCCATGGTCACAGTCTTGTTTTCTATCGTGTTTATCTTTTCGTTTTTAAAGTTACGTTATATACCTACGAAAATATTGAATATTCAGTCAAGATTACCTATATGTTAACTATTTTGTCCCATAGATCAACAAGGAAATTTTTACGTACAGTGGAATCAAATATTATTCCTGAGATATTAGCTCTAAATGCATCACTCTTATGAATACTAATCACATATGGACAGGAATATGTCAATCAGTCATATGAATTCTTTTTTTAAAATATCACATTTATATCAAGTGTATTTAACATAAACTTATTATATATGCTTCAGAAAGTGTACGTAGAACACTTATTACAGTAATATACAGCGATGAATATCTCAGCAGTTATCACTTTGGCATAAAACTCAATAGAACCATAATTTTCTTTTCACTCCTTTAAATGTCATCTACAGCTTTCAGATAAGCAAATTAACTGGTACTTTATGTGTCCAGAAACGGAGATGATTTTCATCAATAAGAAGTTGGTTGTAATTGTAAGCATAGTTTCTGTGTGCTACAGTTTTCATATGGGAAAAAACCATTCATAGCAGCATGAAAGGTAAGTACCAACTCAATTGCTGGACCATCAAAGTAAACTACCATAAGCATAATAAAAGGTACTTGATCGTGTTTCAGTCTAATTTTTGAAACTGTGGAACTTATCAATTAATTTATCCTTAATAAACGATTAGACAAATATTCTGTTTCATATTGCAGCCCTCTTCAACATATGTTCAAATGTATGAGTTGTTGATTTTATAAGGTGTGCAGTAGCTGATTAATTACGCGTGGGTGAAATAACTGATCTTGCATCTTAACTGTTTTGTTTAGGAGATAATGTAAACACATTTCTTTTAAGGTAACTAGTAGAATCTGTCCAGTTGATACCAACTAAGTTAAAACTCATAAGATACATTCAGCTGAATTAAATCTTTAAAAAGGTTGTTCATCAGATGATTATGTATTATCTTACACAAGTGAGGTTTGACGTTATCTGGACTGAAAATTAAAAGTTTGCCAACTGAAACCAAAACTCAAAGAACAACTTGGTCCAATGAGACTGAACATCGACTGATTTTAAACATATTCTACTAAAAATACTCTTAGGCTATCAAAAATAAATTAATTTGGCACTATATTACATAAGCTGTCCTATAAAGACAGATTTATAATTCCGTCGGTCAATTTGAATAAGTTTATTCTACGAAATAAGTAATTCTCTTACCGTTCATTAGTCTAGCAAATATCTAGTTATTTTCTGTTAGTTTTCAGCGTTTGAATGTGGAATGCTATTTCGACGTATATACAGATGCGTAAGTTTTGCGACACTAATAATAGCTGTGATAACTTCGTTGGTTGCGGCTGGCAGAAGAATCCAGGATGCGCGTTCCTTCCTATTTGGGACTCGTCAGCTGGATGTACCTGCACCCCATTGTTGTCCCCACCGAGACTCGAACCTCTTACCCATCGCTTCAAAGACCAAGGCGTTACCAACTATGCAAAGGAGGAAAGATAGCCACTTCTTGTACAACGGGTAATATTCCTTACTGTTTATTGACATACCCTAGCAATTCGATCCAACAAAACAACGGAGAATAACAAGTATGTCAATAAATAGTAATTAATAATAGTTGTTTTTGGAAATAATGAGTACAACGAGAAAGTTCAAATTCATGTTAAGCCTTCTGTGGGCAATATTCTAGGAAACTATTAGTTACTTGAGATATGGGCTTTTTCACTGAAGAAGTTACCGGATGAAACATTTTGTTATAAGGCATGAGTATTTAGAACCTATTCAGACTAATCATAAGGTTTACAAGTAAGCTGGTCACATTCGGACATTTCTATCTCTCTGTCTCTATGAGCCGAATTTTCAAGGTAAACGACCGTTGACACACCCGAACGAATGGAACGGCTGCCTGTTTGTACCGCTCTGATTTGGCTAGCTAATACCTGCGCTAAAAGCCAGAGCTGGTGATCTTGGCCGAAGGTTACCAACGGAAACTCTACTGATACTACAGCTGGACAACTGGAACATAGCTTAACTGACATAAACTTTAACATAAACCACGTAATTTGTTAATATTTGGCAAAATTATTGTCAAATCTACAAAGAATGTTCGGTTAATTGTATCTCCGAACTGAATTGATCAAATTACTCAACATGACTTCATAGTTTGAGAACACAATGGGACGGAAAGCTACATGCGTTAGGGAAAAATGCATTGCAGGCACAGAATGCTCACACTGACGATGAAGCAACTGGTTCATTCAGAACAAACAATGTTTTCTCGACTTCAGCATTAGATATGGCAGGGAGTTTTGCATAGATTGCATAAGCTGCATAGATCTAGTACCAGTCTACTTTGCTAAACGCAACCTTGTCTGCTAAAACATATTGTAAAAATCTGTTACCTTAAAAATAATTCAACAAACTGTTAGTTAAATGGACTGACTTAATACCTCTGTACCCATTATTCTGTTCATTCTGTTCTCGAAAATAAAAATGAGGAAGTCAAAAATATAACTGCTAACCAGAAGAAGAGAATGAATAACATAAAAACTTATCACGAAACTAAATCTGTGCTCAATATTTAGGAGGCGAATTCTACAAAGCTTCATTGATTTTAATATGAGCATTTTGTAATCATTCAACGTCAGGCCTATATTTACTTGGCTCCATTACTTTAGATAAATTCGTCAAGTTATCCCTTGGAAGAGAAAAAGATCAAAAAAGGATACGTACAACATTTTCATTTCAGTTTGCATAGAAAAGTTTGTATATGCCCATCAAGAAACAAACTTTTTAGTGATCCGCCATGTCCAAAGTAATAAAGTCTGTTTCGTTTGTTACATCACATGCAATATCTTTTTAGGCAGCAACAGCCGATATTATATCTCAGAGGGTGCTGACCGTCTTGGTTGACCTCTTAACTTTTACATTTCGATTTCAATTCTTGTTCTGAATGCGACTTCTATGAAGTTGACGTTCTTCGAAACCAGTGACCAAGAAGTAATATCCGAACATGGTAACGCCTGCAACTAAACAGATACACAAGTTGGTATTCCCCCGAACTTGCGTTAGTTGAAAGCTATAGAAAACCTGGGAGCAACTGACAGGTGTTTTGTTCTAGTATAGATTTTTTAGCAGTAGACATCAATGACCTAAAAGGGGTCTTAACCAAGACCTTTAGGTTTCCCAGTGGGCATGTTACCATTAAACCAACTAGCACGCATCCAACAGTCCACATTTTTCTACTTCTTTCAGTCCCCAATATAACACAACTTTCATCAAATTTTGTTGCTGAGTACCTGTTCTAATGTTCAACTTATTTCACCACACTGATCGCGACTTCTCACTAGAACCTTGGAAAATCTCATCTAAAGCTGTGTCTTAAATGAGCACTCAACAGGAATTCAGTTTGTAGGTACACAGTCAGACATGAACACCAATAAAACATAAGTTCAAACACATGACTGTCAATCGGATAAATTCAAAAATATTTTATGAACAAGCTTTGTCCAGCTTATAGTCAGGCCTAGATCTTCTTAGAAGTGTTCGATTATACGAATAGAAAATGTCAAGATAGATGAACACATCTTTTGCAAGATAAAGAGCACTTGTCGAAAACTGCAATAGGAAAAAAACCAACTATTAACGAAGTAATGATTCTATACGCTGCAAGATAGGGCTTAAAAAAAGTAATACCGAAATTACTGTTGATGAGTTCCTTCGAATTCAGCCTTGAAACCCCTCGGCAAACAGAAGATTGTAGATGAGACGATCCGTAATGGTCGAACTTTAGCGGAGTGGTTTCGGGAACAGGGTTTACTGAGGGGAGACAAGGTGAGTTGTGTCCACAACCAGTGGCTTATCAAACTACACCAGTCATTTGAGCATCGGACTTATGAATTTCGTACAACTTCTTCACGACATTCACACAGTCGGTCAATGAGCATCAGAATGGGACCTTGCATTGCTGCTTAACGCTCCAACTTGCCACACCTCTTATCAACACATCAAAGTAGAAGTCATTAAAAGTAAAGATCAAAATCTAAGGAACCAAACAACTAAAACTAGAGGAAAATCATGAAGATAAGATAAGAAGAGATAAGAGGATAAGATAAGATAAGATAAGAAGAAGTACAAAAATAATACAATGATTTGATCTGATGAATACGATAAAACTGATGTATGGATGCATATGTTCCAGTGAGATCAATTCTGAGCAGTATTAGGTCTCAGTTTTCTCACATCACCAGAATCAATAGTCAGAGAATATTTAACCTATGTTTTAGTTTGACCACCTTCACGTGTTTCGGGCCTAGATCTACTTTAGCAAATATAATGCAAGTAGTGCAGATGGTAACTAAACATGCTCAGTGCCTATTGCAGTCACCTGAGTTGGTGATTGTTTATAAACCAAATAAACGACTTTTCTCTACTGCCTGATACTCTACTCTTAACTACGATGTTACTGACATGTTGGTTAAACGACACAGGTTATGTTGTAAAAACAGTGGTGATTGAACAACGGAAAACTTCTAATGTCCCTTTTCTCTGATGGCCATCTTTCATAACCACGAGGTAAAACAGAGCTAACTGCTGGGCAGTGTAACTGACCCTTACCTAGTGAGTAATCACATATCATTCTGGCACCATATATGGCGTAAGTTGGTAGAAGCTAATCAAACGTTTCCTTTCTATAAAGAGTTTTCATGGGTCACCGAGCCATTAACACTTTTCCGATTTCAAAAGTGTGTGAGGTGATTAATGCACCTAGCTATTTCACTCCCTATTGTCAGGTGAGGTATAGGGGTAGGATAGTCCTGAGTCAACAATTTGTATTTTCGGTGGTGAAAACGCATCTTAAACAACTATGACTTGTTAACTAAAGTATTTGTAAGACTATATATTTTACCAGCGTCCTCAATTAAAAGACTTAGTCGTCTGTATACTGTTTGCTGACTAAAACATCTCCTTCAGTAAAATCAATCTTCATGTTTTCTCCTTATACGAAGATAAAAACTACTCATAAACATTTTCAGTTGAGAAAAGTGTTTTTAATACTGTGGTTGTAGCTAGATTAAAATGAAAATTCGTTACTTTGTAGTTTGACGGGATAACTAAAGCACTTCAGAAATTCATTTATCTGTAAACCTGTTAATAAGTTCGTACTGTTTGCAGGGTAACTTTGAAAACAGCCATTTAGATAAATACAATCTAATCCTCGGTTGTCAGTTGAACTACTTTCGAATTTACAGAATTTCATTCAGCAATCTATCTTCATTTCAATAGGTCATGTGAACAAATAAGAGTTTATGCATAACCTGAATGGAGATATCCTTTAGTTCTAGTGAATTTGTCTTAAATTGTGAAACCAGCTTCAAATGCCTACATTACAATCTGCTTCATGAAGATTGCCTCTTTTTAATCTGATTCGTCTCACATTATTTATTTACCTAGTTAATATCAGATTCATCCTACGGAGCGTTTATTTGTTAGTTTTATTGCATCTCATAGTGATCATTTTTATCAGCTGTATGAAAAAGTTCATCACTAAGTCCAGGAAACGGTTGATAAAAAGCACATCTCTGAGCGCTTAAACTATAAAGTGGATGAAACTACGAGACACACTGAATATGAGTTAAGTATTGTATTCAATAGGATCTCTTTGGCTGCCATAATTATTTCAGTGTTGAAAGCCACCTACATTCTAAGAAGAGACAGAAGAGCCTTTTAACCATTTCAGAACATACACTGTAACATTTGTGGTTAGCTAATGCAATCAGTGATCATTTTACCCAATTAAGCTTTATAAAATGTGTTGAGCGATGAACCAACTGCTAAAGCTGAAGCGGATGATATCGAACGATCTCAGTCCTCATTGAAGATGTTCCTCTTACTTGAAGGCTAATATTCATTTGAAGAAGTATAATAACTGGAATAATGATGTTTAGCAAACAAATCAGGTAAACTGAATCTATCCTAATAAGGTATCACGCCGTTTGCTAGAACTTTGGGCTACCTCATTTTACCACAGCATATACTGCATCAAAATTCTCCTTTCTATATTGTTTTAACCATTCAGTTATCCCATCTAATCGTGTTATATACTCTTATGCGTTTTTAAAATCATTACAATCTATCACTCTACAAGTTTATAGGCAAATCCAGAAAAAGCACCATGATGGATGGTAACTAACTTTCAAGTGTATGACCACGGATCAAATGGCTATCTTAGAAATACTTAGCACAAACTGCAGGTCGTTACCGAAGAAAATAAATTACCTTCAGTCAGTCTTATCCACAAATGTTTGTCGGAATATGGATGTAAGAATGCTGCAGAAAACATGTCTTCATAACCTGTAAGACAACGATTTAGTTTATTTAAGTGGTTTCAAATTATTACGACAAGGTCGAAGCTTTTCCAGGAAGAAATGTGATGGGAGTACAGTAACATTTATCAATGCAAACTGGTCCATCTCCAACTGTCTATGCTTTAGTTTCTTCAGCGAAAAAATCGAGACCTTTACCAGTAAATGTTGACCTGAACATATGAGTGACTACAAACACAAATATGTAACAAACATCTATGTCAACTTTTGCTGCTCCGATTCCGGGTAAATCTTTTTCTGTAGTATGTGGAGATTTTAATGCATATGAGTGTAGTTTCCTGGTATCACTGGATCATGAAAATATAGTCAACTTCTCTACTCGTCTTGACAACACCCTACACTTAGTATTTACAAATGATCCTGGGTCGTAAACGGTGTCCGTTGCTGAATTCTGTCCACTGTAGTGTATGTCTTTTACTTAAACTGTACGGCAAACTACACAAGAAGACTTTTGGATATCTTTCCAGGAAAGCTCATTACAGATGCTATTCGCCGGAGCATACTACGTCTGAGAAGCATGCTTAAAGAAACAGACTGGGATTTATTTGCCAATGAAGTTTTAGACACCACTGTTACCAATATCACGAGCTATCTCAGATTCTGTCTTCATATTTGCTTCTCTGCTAAAACAGTCTACACGAGATTTGACAGACCATCCTCACCTCATCTCAGGAGGTTCCGGAGAGAAAAGGAAGTTTTATATAAGACGGGAGATCACTTTGGCGTTAAAAGACCTAACTTTCTAATTAAGTCTGAAATACAACTTCTGAATACTACATAAAATCAGAAGTTTCCATCGTGTGAGAACTCTTCCAATAGAGAGAAATTGTTTAAAGAGCTTACTGGTGGAAAACATAGGACAAAAGCTTGTTCAGATGTCTACGCGTTACAAAAGTTATTCATATATCGGCAAGCTGATTTTATCCTTCCTACTGTCCACAGTCAAATGAACAGCTGCTTTCCTGGTTTCAATACAAATGAAGTATTTAAATGTCTTAAATCTTGAATCCACCTTAAAGTCTAGGTCCTGGTGGTGTTTTGAGTATTATATTTGGAAAATGTAGAGGTATGTCATGTCATCCTCTTACAGATATCTTCATTGCACCGTTTCCCAAAATGTACAATACTCGCTACTTGGAAGGAAATAAAAGTTGTTCTTGTGCCTAAGTCATCTTCTGGATCAGATGTTACGTTTCGACACATTTCTGTGACTTCCCCTTTCTGAAGAAAATGGAGAAATGAATTCCACCTGCGCTTGAGCCTTCATTGAAGGATTTCAGAGATACAAAATAATTTACTGACAAATGAAGCAGATGTACTTTAGATGCTGCCACTGTCTTGCATCATAATATTGTTTCTAGTCTAAACAAAGTTGTTGAGTAGATTCTTTGTACCTTTTTGGATTACTCACTAGCCTTTGACTCTGTTCCTAGGCAACTCTTGGTAAACAAAACTGCTATAGTTCATACTGAGCAACAAGTTACAAAATGCCTGTATTCTTATTTTCCTGAAAGGAAACAGTTTACTGTCCATAAAGGAAGCTGCTCCACTTCATTGCTTACTGAACCTGGAGTACCTCAAGATGCTTTACTTTCTCCTTTTTTGTTGTCGTTCTTTCTACATGATTTACCTTATTCTGTTGAGGCTAATTCTAATAAGTACGATGATAATCTGAAGGTGTATACTCCAGCTAAGTCTCATTTAGATTGCTCAGAAGTAGATGGATTCTTATCTGTAATTGACCAATGGTCTCTCTCAAACGGTCTCAAGTAAAACTCTTCTAAATATCAGAATATTAATCGTAGCCTTAGGAATAAACAAGACTTGTGTGAGCTGCCTAAGCCTCATGACTCCAGTTGCATTGATGGTATTTCTGCTAAAATTAAATTGAGTGTTAACTATCCTGGTTGAGATTTACTTTTTATGTTTATTGATCGTCTCATATCTTGTCAACTTGTAAAAAAATTTCGTCTTAAGTATTGCGTAAAGTAGCTGAGGATCTCTGGGATGACTCAACCTCTACTTTTACAATTTATTAATTCCTGCGTCTTACCTATTCTTCTTTATTGTTCCCCGTTGATGTTTCCTGTTCTACTGAAACAGGACTATGTTATACTACCTAGAACTTTGGAAGTTGTCAGTAGAGTGAGTGCTGTGCCTCTGCCCCAACTGATTAACACTGTAGTTGACAGACATTTAAATTCTAGTGAGCACCTTACTACAGTAATTTTAACCGACACTGAGAATTAACTTCATTCACAGCTCTCTTGTTGTATCTCCACAAGGAGAACAAGAGGAAATTACATCAGACTGTGCTCTTGTACATCTAGCTAAATGCCTTACCTAGCATGCATATTATGTAGGGAGAAAAGTGTAAACAGAACTCACATATCAACTTAGTCACAGTTAACAATCTCATTCCAGTAATTTAATTAACAATGTGAAGTTTTTCACGGTTTCAACATTCTTTATGTTACTTAAATTCTTACAAGAACACTTTGAAATGTTATAAAAGAGGATATATGTGCATATATTTATTTTTTTGCTGCAATATATCATGCTGAGAATTCCAAATTGTACCAAAAATTGTTTCGAATGAAGTGGTTATTATTATTTTTATTCTAAATATGAACACTATTTTATGAAGTTCAAGTCAAGACAATTTTATAGATATAGCTAAGCACCCACTACTCAACTAATAAACTGAAAGAAGACAAAGTAATTTCACAATATGACCTGATCTAGCTATCTACATGTAAATGGTAAACAGTCAGAACTATGCCAATAAAGTATGAAATATATTCGTTCAGATGTAGAAAAGTTTCAAAAACCTGATGAAAAGAACACAATTAGTTAGACAGACAAACAGTTTGCACAGATTCAGGAAGGAATATACATTAAGTCAATCTTCACTCCGGATTGGTATACAGAATTGCAAAACAATGAAACCATAACTCCGCAACACTATAATTTTCCCAAAAACTAAGAGTGTAAACCGCCACTTCATCCTGTTTAATGTGTTTCCTCATTTCAATCAGTAACTAATAGGTTAGCCGTAGATATACTAGTTTCAGTCATTGTTTATGCGGTTAATCGAATTTGTTGACTTCATTAATTAATATAAATATATAAATGTGTGTGCCTAATATTTACACATATCCCGCTTAACGAGACAATGTGCTTCACATAGTGGCCGGACTGACGCATACAGTAAAGATGCCAGGATAGATACAACCCACCTATGGGTACTCCCACTCAGATACTTCCTAAATATTTAGCTTATTTTCAGTAATGTGATCTTCGAACAGGGAGCTGGTATCTCAATAGGACCCTTGCTAGTCCTACCACTGAATAACATTTTTTTCTCTCATCAATTATTTGTAGGCTAAACTTCTAAAAAAGATGACAAGTTTGTAATATGCGAGGATAAATTTGATTTACCGATTCATCTCCAAAATCTGAGTACCTTCTGTCTATCTTTCCAGTCTACTCCAGAAAAGAAAGTAGATTCTAAAGTTCCATTGTTTGGAACGCTAAATACTGGTGCATTTTTTACACCTTTGAATAGATAAAGCAACAGAAAGTCTACATAGAACAGAAAACTAACAGAATCACATGCTTTATATCTACCGACGGAAAAAGTTATTTGGCTTGTTTGTTTTTGTCAAATGTCTAAAAGACCTGTTCAAATGGCAGCGAACAGCAGGATGTAAAGCTCCAAATGGAACACTGAATGCAAAAATGACTGTCTCCCGTGTTCTGTGAAGCGCAATAGAAAAAGTTTATAAGGCATTTCGAAAATATCACCTTGTTAAAATGGAAGTCCGCATAGATTTAGAATACAAAAGTGACACTGAAAAGAAATTTTGCAAAAACAGTCTGGCAAAACTAATAGACGAAACATTTTTCACCACTCTACTGTCCACTACTATCGAATGCATCCACTAAGCGGATTGTCTGGTGAAATTTCTAATTACATGTTCATCTGCCTTTATGAGTAAAAGGACGTAGGAGGCTAATCAGAGGTCATTTCATACGTCTTTTGAGAGTACTTTCTAGTACACTGGAGCAAGGAACAACTCAGAATATCCAATTCTTTCTTTTTTGAAACGTGATCAACCTTAGCCGTACAGCATTTTAGTATCCGCCTAATCGTATTTATAAATGAAAAAAATCCGTCAAAATGTAAATCTGGACGTCTAGTTTTCATCACATACATCTTGGAAAAGTACAGATTTTAAAACCAAACCTGTAGGCGTAAAAATGATTTACATGCTTCTTTTAATTACTCTATGAGTGGTACATTATATCGATTATGCGATCCAGCAAATCTATCCTTTCCTATTTCTATTCTTGCTAATTTTTTTTTACATGAAAACAGTCTGATTTGAGACCAAATAATGAATTTTGTTATTTCTTGTCGATTAGTATTTGCATTTCTCTTTTCTCACAATCTCTATTCAATCACTTATGACCGGAATCAAATCATATTCCAAGTTAACATTCATCATGGGTTTACACCAGTTGCAGAAAGACTGAAAACTTGGAAGCACTTGAAGGCTGTTTTATCCTAGTTTTGTGGTACTCTTCAGCAGTACGTACCCATAACCCAGACAAGAATCAGAAATAGAACCCTCAAATTTCATGCTGTGGACACTACCACTGTGCCGAAGGGTCAGAACCCAATTGGCTACGTTTTACTACTTCTGTCAATTCACAAAATAAACTGGTTTTCATCCAATGCCACCGCTGAGTATTCCCCCCCCCCTTATGCCACTTTGTTTGCTCTACCAATCACAAATCCCCATCAAAGCTTTAGGGAATCATATCTCGAAACAGGTCACTTATGATCACTGAACAGTTATTCAGTTTGAGGGTTTGTGGGGATTTGTTGATTTCAAGTTGATATACCTGACAGACCAATATCACTGGCCCCCCAATTGATATCAGTTTGTGACCAACAGTAACTTGAAATCAATGAATCCATACAAACCCCTAGATCAAAAAGTATTTATTATGTTGGATACCTGCTGTCTGTCGTCTACCTTGTCTTTAATATCTTCCTTTCGGTTTAAGGATTCATGAAATGTGTTCGTTGACTGATAAAAATACAAACAATAAGTTCAGGCACTTTTGGCAAGCAATATTCTTCCTGCTGCACTCAAAGTAGATTGAAATGCTCCTGCACTACCTTCTTTATTCTTCTTTCTTTCACTACGGTTCTAACGAGCGCATCAATAAAAGGTGGTTTTCCCGACAGATTCTGTGGCCATTTCAATAGCAATGTTTATTTCATTCGCTCAGTTAAGAACTCTTACCTCGAAAATGTACACAAAGCAAAGCTAGAATAGTTACGAATGGATCAAGAACACAAACATTTTGTCAAATGAAACCTTTTTTCACGGAATAAATGAGAAGTTAGTAAAATAACTTGGTTAAAAATCAGATTTTGTTTTGAATACAACTTTTGAAACAAAGTTTGAAAACTTCCAGTGTCATTCAAGTACTCTGCTAGGTTTTCTGACATTACTTTTATCATCTAGTGATACATATGTAATTCAGACGTATGCATTGTATCATGAAGTGTGTGTTCAAGAAAGTATTTATTGTAGTTTATATAAATCCTGGGACCTGGCTTAGCGTCAGAGAAAATTACTTCTTTAGCATTATACTGTTACGAAATCAGAAGTAAACAACTGTTTTCTTTTGTTCCTTAAAATTGACAGCGGGATAAAATATTCACCAGGAAAAGGAAAACATGGAAAGCAAGACTTCATATGGATATTTTGTCGTATTTTCACTTTTTCAAACGATATCCAAGTAAACAGTGATTCAGCATTTCATAAAATAAGTGTTTAACACCAGTTAAAAAACAATTTGAAAATGACTTACCTGTGTAAAGTGACTAAGAGATTGCATTGTGCCGAAAACTTCATCCGATAAATAGTACTAAATCACTGTGATGCATCTCAAATAAACAAAAATAAAAAATTGGGCTCAGCCACAGTGACCGGGATTTACCTTCATCTCAATGTAATCCATGTTCCTGATGTCCTAACACTGCTTCACAAAAGCACACGAACTTTGCAAACTAAGACCTGGTTTTTATTGCTGAGCTTTAAAGTGCATTTTCTTACAAAATGTAGAATAGACATGAATTCGACTAACGACCCATAAGAAAAATAATTTTCTTGCAAATGAAATACTAAAAAAAATAATTTGTTATATCTCGTTTTTTGTTTTATCAAAAATACGCATAACTCATGAACAAATGCACTGTATGTTGAATTTACATCTAATGAAAGTAATTAATCAACTGCCACCTTTGCTTAACTGCTGACATTAAAATGCAATGTCATTTCAGAATCATTTAATTTGTGTCTGTACTTATGAACTGCATGTCATCTGTTGCTTCTCAAAAATTAACAACATGGCTGATAGAAAACAGTTACTCATTTACACATTTGCTTGCTTTCTGTTTTTCCATACTAAAAGCACATTCAATAAAACAAATTCATTCCCTCATCCAAGAAAATGGTTTCCATTTGAATCTATTTCGTACTTCTTTCACGTTACTCGTCCAATACAGATTCATGAGCCTTTCTGAAAAGTTAGTTTATATGAAAATGGATATCTTATGAAAAATAACTAAGATACATATTTTCCAGTCTAAAGAATGGTTCGTCTGAATTGAATTTCATTATTATGAGACCTTATCCTCTTTTCAGCAAAAGCAAAACACTCAGGTGCAATGGACTCGAATGCAAAAAAGGTTCTTAAACATTATCATTTAAACGCTACACTTCTTATTCTACCTACTAAATCATTTCTTGGCCTGCAAATAGCGTAAGACGTTAGTTTTGCATAGAACTGTACTGCGCTAAGAGGTAAATTTTAATGCTGGCTCATGAAAAAGAATGATTAGAAGCGTTTTGGGCACTCATTAAAAAGGTTTGTGACTTTTGGAAACTTCAGTTGACCCAAACTTTGAGGCTGCAACTTGCATGAAGAATAGTTTTTTTATCTCATGAGAAATTATGAATTGTTACACTGAATTCATGATCTACAATTTTTGTTTATCATGTCATATGGTTATTACCCATTTCGGATTTAGAGCATTCTGAGGTCAAATGAGAATTTATTCCTTTATATCTGTCAAATGTTGAAAGTAATGATTATGACTAAAGGCTTTTTTCCTGCAAATTTAGAACGGCCTTCATGTTACATGTTTTAGAAAAGATTGTCTTTAGAAATGAAAATGATCGAAACTTTACTAGTCCATCTAAGCAGTTACTAACATTCTGTTACCACTTATTCTCTGCACGAAGAGTATCGTCGAAGTTCATTTCACTACGCATTCAAAAACTATTCCCAAAAAGCTCTGAAACTATATGGAAAACCCATAAAAAATTAGGCAATGAGCATCTACTAAAGCATTTATTTGACTGGTAATTTGTGAATTCTTCTTACCACCTATACCAAATGAGTTTTAAAATCATAAGAGTGAAACGGTATAGTAAGGTCTTGCTGCAAGATTTGTTAGATAACTGACTTACAATGACTAACTGACTAAAGATGAAATGAATTGAAAATTACATTCCGCTTTACTATGCGCTTCATACCAATGTAACATCAGCACACATAGAGTTGAATTAAGTCCCTCACTGGTTTCCTGCAGAAGGTGCTGAAGCAGATGACAAATGAATGATAGGATTCCTTTATCTTCTTGCTACAACAGACCACTGATATCTACTGAGTTACTTGGTTTGCTATATGATACTTGTTATTTGATTTCTTTATTCATGTAGATAAAGTTCGCTGTAACCAACTCGACTCACCTAGAGACAGTCACAATTTACGAATCAGTAAATCGTGGTGTCCGCTATTTTAAGATGCCTTAACTACTGTGAACTTCCCGGTCAACAATAAGAGTTATTCCAAAAATGTTTTTCCCTTAAGGTATTTTGTATCATGTCATTTCATTGCTAAGATAGTTTAAGTTCATTCAAGGGTTTGAGAAATAACGCCTACAGTGATCAAATCGGTCACCAACAGAAAATTGACGTAGCATCTAGTCCTTATTCACAGTTAGTTCAGGCCTTTCGACCGAGTTAGGTCTCCGGTTTCAGCTCTCCATTGTCGTTGAAGTAGTTATTGAGAGATACCGGTTTCCCTTTGATCATGAGTACACCTTGTTGATAAGTGTCAACTAGCAAAAAACCTCGGCTGAGCAGGGTTTCTTTCGAAAAGTTTAAAATTGAATATTAGTAGTCCTCAAGAAATTTCTATTTCATAGCTGTAGCATTGTTACATTATGAAAACATCTATAAATCTGTAGCTAAAGTTTCAAATATGATAAGGACGAGTACCAATGAATTCCTACCAACAACTAATACTTACACCTAACTGACACATGCAGAACACGTAGCAACTTTAGATGCTTTGAACAATGCATTAAATTACGTTTTCAGTTATAAATTTCGTCTTTAGTCACTTCTTTTAAACCTGTTAGTCGGTGAGGATTTTAGTGACCTTAAAGTCCATTTTCCTTTCCACTTAATATAAATTGCAACTATTAATTTACTTCACTCGTTTCTGAAACAGACTTTTTGCCTCCCTTAAAATCTTAACAAAAAAGATAATCAAATAACTTTAATTAGGCTTTCATCAACTGGAGGCGTTTTAACATGCACTTTGTATGACTGAATCCTTTAAAAATGACATTAATTTCACCTGTGTAAAGAATTTATTTATGCATACATAAACGCTCACGCTCATATATCATTCATTCGCTTATTTTGCATATTCACTTATATTTGATTACCCTATGAAATTACCTGCGAAATACTTTGCAACTACTGTCTGATATTAGAATGATGGCAAAACTGTCAAATATATCAAATGTACCCTGATATTATCACTAATATATGCATGGTTGATGTATGAGAACGCAATTGTCAACTTGTCAAAAGACTGTAGAATAAATTAAGGTACATATGTACATCTCAGTGGGAGGGGGATAAATGTACCATAAATTGTTACTTCAAGTGTTACGTGGCTAAATATGATAACATTTCCTCAATAAAAAATATAAACTCAGCATTTTTTTATTTGAATGCATGATATGTGACTTTGTTCACTGTCTTTGACACCATATTAAATTCGAATAAACTGACAACAGTTTGGGCTAAAAAGACAGTGCTTCATCATAAATTTCAACTGGTTTCACCTACTTATAATTCTTGAAATCTCGATCAATCTACAAACTTCAGTGAACTTCTAAATTAATGATACATTATGTTAACACTATGCATCAGTGAAATGGAAAAGTATGACGGAAAATTTGAACTGCTGAGCGAAGATGCTTCAGTTCAAAACAAAAATGTAGTTCGAATTCACATAAGTAAACAAATTCACTGGAAGATTTTTAAAGCATTTATTACAGCCTTAGATTTTCTTGAATTGACGATGAGAGATATCCTGGAAGGTAACCATGCAGTTCAAATTTTTTCGGTAAACAGTGAGATATATTTTTACAACCTACAGAGATCTAATTATGTTTCAAATGTATTTGATTGTTAGGACGTCAATACATTAAACGCAATAGAGGCAACTGGAAATAAATGAATTGGTGAAGTTTCTGTCTCTGTACATATATATATATATATAATGCGTGTGTGTGGTAAATTAGACCAAGTTGATCATCTTGGTAACTTGTAGTGGAATCGAAGACGTGCGTTTCGTTCTACTTGGGACTCGTCTGCAGGATATATCTGTACTCCAGAGAGTGGTGCCTTTCTGGCTGAAATTTGTCTCTATTTATGAGTGTTAAGCAAAAGAATTAAAATTTGTTTTGCTTGAATTATTAAGAGATGTAGGTAAACTTTATGAATAAACCTGGAACTATGCAAATTTGGTAGCCTACAAGGGTACTGGGTCATGGTCATAAGTAAACTTCTAGCTGTTATTTCCTCGCAATACTTTGTGAAACCTCCATAAATCTCGATAAGATTGCATTAATTGATAGTTTACTGGACCCCTATTACGTAGTGGTGTAGCGTATTTTCAGAAACTTAGCTACTCAAGTAACTGCATGCAAACTAACAGATCTAAAAGTGATCGAATAGAAATTTGCACCAAACTGAAATTAAAGTTCAGATTTCTAACTGAAAGAACTACAAAATAACTCATTAATATTTATTACTGAACGTAAGTTAGTAATGGATACCTACTGATATGACAAACTGTTATAAGTACGTAGAAAGCTTAAGAATCCTTAAATATTTCACATCTGGGTCTACACGATGTATTCAACTGAAATTTTTGATGCATCATTATGTTTAACTGCTGTGCTTGCCAAGTGCTAGTTGTTTTCTATTCTTCTTGAGGCATTATTACCTGTGACACGGTCTTCCATGCAGTGGTCAACAGTTTTTCTCATTATGAGTTTTTGTTTTACCACATGTGTGAAAATATTATTTGGCTCAGTGAGACAGGACAGCATCATTCTGTGTAGTAGTTTTCAGTAATCTGTGGATATAATCTCCTACAAAATGGTTACCTAATATGCATGAAACATTATTCAAGCAGTTGCCTAATTTGTAGTGATCAAACTGAAAGCTATTAATGTTTCCTTGTGTTACACACAAATATTCTTTTAAGAAACTTAGAACAAGAGGTTTTCACCAAACCTTATAGATTTCGATACAAAACTGTTATTCATCAGCAGTTTCAGCATTTTTTAAGTTCCTTTTTGGAAAGCACTATTGATGTATATCCGTTTAATCAATAAATAGACAACCTGATACTACGCACTTACGATTAAGTGGATAAAAAATGTGAGGAACGGTAAGTTGGTTGACTGACTGATTCACCTAGTAAATAATAAAAATGTACTTATAGATACAGCAGACAGTGATCCGTTTCTACCAGGAACTTCAAAAACCTACTGTCAGTTCGATTCATATGTTCAGGTAGTATGTTTCATGGTTTGGTTTATCATATATGACCATGACACTATACATGTATCATGTGTACAGAGACAGATCGACAACTAAGATTTCAACCGGTTGATACATTTGTACATGTCTATTTTCTGAGTTACCTACCACCATACATAAATTGGTCACCAGTGGATAACTGATGATGCGCTCGGCACCGATTGGTGTCCACTAATAGAGTCTACAGCGTGTCTAATATGCTTTCTGAAGTGACATTATAGCAGACTGTATTTTCTTATAGAGTGACAAAGTTTCACATGACCAAGAGGATACCAGTTCCCTTATATTTTGCAGATACGACATGCTGATGAACGTCAAGAAGTGTGAAAGCTAAGTTAAGTAAAGAAAGCTGCTGACTGATTTGCAATACCTAACATCAAATTACTATCGTTACCCTAGTGACTCGGAAATGGTTTTTCTGGATCAAATATAAACTTTCTTGTATTTAACTGAAATGACTCTTTGGGGTAAGACCGAGAAACTGAAAGATAATTTGCTAAAACTGATATATCTGCATAAAACTTGGAATGTTGACATCCAGAAAACATTGATGAAGAATGAATTTATTTCAGGAGAAGGGATGATTTGATTTTATCTTCAATAGTTATATTCTGAAGACAATAAATGAGTGCAGACCTATCCTCCTATCACACTTCAAAATTGTTTGCCTTTGAGGTTAGAGACAAACGCATTGGTCATCTTAAATGAAACGATTTTAAAGCCTATGAACCTTAAAAAAGTCTGAGCATATCAGTTTAGAGTAATTAAATTTTTTAACGATACTGGGGACTAAAATGAGACATATCAACTGACTGAAATAATTCGAACATAGTATTCATAATGGACTGCTCTCAGTTGCAGAATTACTGAAGGATACTGTTTGGATTACAGTCTAATGCTAATTAGTTAGTCAAAATTTTAATGACAAGGCATGACGTGTGTAATCTATGAGGTTAGGTGTGACGACAAATATTCAGCAATGGCTTTAGGTATTAGGAATTGAAAAGAATTAGGAAAATGTGGGGCAGTTGGTTTCAAGTAAGTGATTGAATGGTAACGCATGTCAAACTGTGTCAGGGGTGCGAACTGATGATAACCACCATACTAAGACGAGACTGTCATCCAAATTAGCTAATCTCTGAATGGTTCCCAAAGCAGTGTTAGTCCATACGGAGTACTACGTTAAAATAAACATATTCCGCGAACCGTATTTCGATATTTTATGCATGAATACTCTTCTGAACGTAATACCAACGATTATGAGATTCAAGCCAATTTTGAAGCAATATGAAACAATTCCTAGAGTGTGTTTGTTATACATTTCAGACCAGGAAGTGCCATGCACTCAAGTATGTCTTA
Source organism: Heterobilharzia americana (assembly GCA_944470555.2). NCBI lineage: Eukaryota > Metazoa > Platyhelminthes > Trematoda > Strigeidida > Schistosomatidae > Heterobilharzia > Heterobilharzia americana. The sequence goes on along the minus strand of CALYCZ020000173.1, from coordinate 1,379 downwards.
ATAAGTATGAATTAAGAGCTGCAAAAAGAATTCACAAATGGATTTACCTACCGATCTGAATTTTTTTGAAAACTGCTGAAATCTTAATAGCCAGTAAAAACGAACAAAGATCCTTATAAAAGTCATAGGCATATGTTACGGTGTAAACTATGCATAAGAGGAGAGCTTGCTCAGTGGTGATTTACTTCAGTTAGTAAAGCAGATAAAAATAGCTTCCGATAAAAAGCATTTCCAAGTGTAAGAAGGTTTTCTATTCTTATTGCTTGGGAAAGATTCATTAAATAATTTGATGATTCTTTTTTTACTAGGGAAGCTTGTGATGATTAGTTGATTTCAGTGTAGTATTCATCACGGAATGATATCATTTGAAGAATCATTGAAAATCAGACAGGTTTTGGCTCAGTGGCAGCGCATGGATCATGGCATCTGAAAGCCTTGGGTCCAATCCTTTGTTGAGTAGTTGGTATGCACAGTTGGGCAGTCCCATACTAAGACGAAACAGCTGTCAAGTAAAGGCAGATTTTGAATGGTTCTCTTAATGATGTCATTCCGGGATACATACCACCTCAACAATTAACTGATGAACAGCTGTTTATTCAAACTCTAAGGAAAATTATTTTCAGGTACAATAGACAGACTATGGAGCTTCGCTTCACAGATCATTACCACCTTAACTAAATACATTTTCATATTATGAACTGTAAACTGAACAGACAGTTTACTGGAATTATATTTTACTGCATTTATATAAGTAGTGTAGTATTTATTTATCCATTGTTGTTTCCGTTAGAAAACGTAAAATAAACCAACTCCAGAATAAATCTGATAAAATAAATTTGTCTTTGAATATGTAAAAGTAACTGTCTAAAAGAAGTCCGAAGCATCATCGGCATGCATTTGCAGAATATGTGTAAACGAACTAAAAATAATGAGATAAAGTATGAAATGTACTTCAATAAACATTTTAGATATATAGTCAAAGATATCTTATTTAACCTAACGATAAAAATCCTGAATAAAATAAATGTCATAAATACCCAAAGTCGATCTAATTACTTCATGTGAACATAGAGGTTACTTGGTACGTTCATACATGCATGTTCAGTAGTCGTGAGTTGACGAGTGAAGTGTTTGAAGTGAGTTGTTACCACCCGAGTTGTCTTCTGTCTGTGATACTGTATACATCTACTATTGTTGTACTTATAGTAGTCTTCTTTTCTTCATCTAAGTTTATAAGGATTGATCTCCTTGTAAGCGATTGCTCAGTTGACTTATAATACACAAATGTTATGGAACAAGGCATGTATCAGCGAAGAAATATTTCTTCTCAACGACTTCATTGTCAAGCTGTACAATTTTATTTAAACTCGGTAGTGACA